>JACEIK010001807.1:228644-239955 GCA_018107945.1 Datura stramonium | reverse complement strand
CCATTGAGGAGAATGATTTTACCCTTGTTGGATGAGATCCCTTTAAATTCTTGAAATTTCATCATATTATGAAATTCCCGTGTTGTTGGAATGAGTTGTGTTCTCTATTAGTTGCTTTGTAGTTTAGTTAAGTTAGAACGTAGAACCTCTTCAGCACTATTCAGAAAGTGTCAACTGATTAGTTTGACTACAATCTTTTCCGAGGTGTCAGTGGTGCCTCTCAGTTATCAGAATCAGATTCATCATCTAGTTTATTGGTCCATTAGGCGGTCATGACTTTTAGATATATATACATACATACATATATATATAGCTTTGACCAGCCCCAGGACTCCAGTTCAGTTTACAGTTGTTCTTAGACGGTTACAACACTTCCAGATAAGCAGCTCTGACCAGTCTAGAACTCAGTTTCAGAATTTGGTCCGATAAGGTTCTCAGGGTACTTTCTGTTATACGCCCCTAACTAGTCTTGGACCCCAATTTCGAGCTATCAACCTAGTAGTTCAGTTTAGGTTATCCAGTGGGAGTAGGACTTAGCATCGAGCAAGTTGGGGTTCCAGCACACCCAGGTTCCCAAAACTACGTTGGCATCGTAGGTTATAGTATTACTTGGCCTGATTGGCCCCAGACTTTTGTGATCACCCAGTTCATGCCTTTATACCCTAACAAGGTATATTGGGTCCTACCGGTGGGGTGTATACATCGGACTCCACGTCTAGCGCACGTGGTTATATGTCGGTTAGAGACTCTCCCACTGGTCAGTTCAGTTCAGCCTATGTTTTTGAAAGTTCAGTTCAGTTCAGATAAGTTCAGTGTGGTCTCTCAGACTTAGTATTTCAGACTTAGAGCATGTCTTTGACCATTAGACAGGGTCATCTTGACCATTTCAGTTTACATCAGTAGTTCAGTTTAGCTTACCTGTTGGTCGTTGCGTGTCATTTCAGTTCAGACTTTATATTCAGATATGTTTTCTCCCACTTACTCAGTACATTCAAAGTAATGATGCATACTTTTATGTTGTATCGTTTCATGATATAGCTGTAGGTTCCCAGACTCAGCATCGTTAGCCATTGCAATTCAAATCCTCCTCCGCTGTAGCTGAAGTGTACTCTCATCATTCGAGGGCCTTGTTTTACTTTCTGTTAGTTGAGTTATTATTTTTAGTAAGACTTAGAGTTAGTTGGGGGCTTGTCCCAGCAACTCATCAGTTAGAAGGCTTTCAGATACAGAGTTAATTTTAGACTTCAAATGTTTTAAATTTTAATGTTTTCTTCTAGTTTATTTTTCTCAAATGCTCTTATGCTGTTATTTCAAATCTTTCACTATATATACATTGTTTTACTTAGAATACCAATGTATGATAGACCAGGGGTTGACTTGGGGTCACTTGTGACTTCAAGTACCATGTTACGTCCAGGGTGTAGTCTTGGGGCGTGACACTCTCGGGGTCCCTTGTCCTGTGTCTACGATCCAGGCCTCCGTTCGGGTCGTGAAATATACCCACCTGGAAGTGGGAAGAAGTTAATATGGACTTTATTATAGGTCTACCTCGTACTCGCCGACAGCATGACTCAATTTGGGTGATAGTAGACCGGATGACCAAGTCAGCATATTTCCTCCTAGTTAAAACTACAGACTCAGCTGAAGATTATGCTAGACTATATATCCAGGAGCTAGTCAGACTACATGAGGTTCCCTTTTACATTATTTCAGATATAGGTACCCAGTTCATCTCACATTTTTGAAAGTCATTTTAGAAAGGACTCGGTACCCAGGTCAAGCTCAACACAACTTTTCACCCTCAGATAGATGGAAAAGATGAGAGGACTATTCAGACTTTAGAAGATATGCTTAGAGCTTGTGTGATCGACTTAAAGGGCAGTTGGGATGATCACTTGCCTCTCATCGAGTTTGCGTAAAACAACAGCTGCCACTCCAGTATTCAGATGGCCCCGTTTGAGGCATTATATGGTAGGAGGTGTAGGTCTCCTATAGGTTGTTTGAGGTTGGTGAATCTATCTTGATAGGGCCAGACTCAGTTCATGAAGGTATGAAGAAGGTGCAACTTATTAGGGAGAGGTTGAAAATAGCGCAAAGCGGGAAGAAATCTTATGTTGATGTAAGGAGGACAGAGTTAGAATTCGCGTTAGATGATTGGGTTTACCTAAAAATTTCACCCATGAAGGGGGTGATGAGGTTTGAAAGAAAGGAAAACTCAATATGAGATATGTGGGACCCTAAAGGATTCTAAAGAGAATTGGCAGTGTGGAATATGAGTTAGAATTACCTCCAGAGTTAGCATCTATGCACCCAGTCTTCCATCTGTCACTATTGAAGAAGTGCATCGGTGATCTGACTTCAGTTGTGCCACTAGATAGTGTGGGAGTGAAGGATAGTTTCTCTTACGAAGAGGTCCAGATCCTAGACTGTTAGGTTCATAAGTTGAGAAACAAGGAAGTCACTTCGGTGAAAGTCTTGTGGAGGATCCAGCTAGTTGACGGAGCCACATGGGAGGCAGAAGCGCACATGATGGTCAAATACCCTCATTTATTCCCTTCTAGCTCAGTTCTAGCATCAGGTACTAAATTCCTAGTTTTCCGTACTCTGTTTAGTTCCACACTCATCTACTCTATTTAGATTTTCAATATGCATCCCAGTTGCATCAACTCAGTTAGCATGGTTAAATCAGTTCAGAGTCAATCATTCCTCCAAAAATCAGTTCATAGTCTCAGTTTGGGAATTTGTAGCTCTTTTCCTAGTTTCCAGCAGTTTTAGTCTTCATTCGAGGTAGAATGATCCAAGGGGGAGATATTGTACCACCTAAAATCTTTTCTAGACCAAACTCAGACCCTGCAAGAAAAATCCAGAAATTTTTGCCTTAGAACGACCAAGAGAACGAGTCGTGGTTAGCTCTAACGACCTGTTGTCTGAGTCGTGATCAGTGTTGCCTTGGTCCTTCGGGAACCAACGTGACATGGAATGACCCGTCGTGAGAAACAATGAGTTTCCCTGTCACTCGTTGCATCCCCAGTTAAGAACCCAGTGATCCCTTTTCCAGGAACCCACGAGTCAATCAATGAGTCGTCATGTGATACAACGGCTCATGGTGTGAGTCGTTAGTTGGGCTCCCAGGTATCCCCTTCAGTCAGAAAAAGTGGCAACAACGACCCATTGTATAACACAATGAGTAGTTGTCACCACCTGTGGTGTCAAACTCAAGAATCCTTCAGGATTTCCAGTGGACAGAATGGAAGGTGACGACTCGTTGTCCCAACCAATGAGTCATTGTGTCACTCGTTGGAGAGAGGGTCCAGCGTTTCTATTGATTTCTTTCCAATGGTCATGGGAGTTACCAATGAACTGTTGGTTCGTCCACCGGGTCATGGTCTCTCCCGTTGACAATTTCAGTGAGCCAAAAATCCAGGCCTAGGACCAACGACTGGTCCTAACGAGTCGTGGTCTCAACCAACGACTCATTGAGTGACCCGTTGGTCCCTGTGGGCATTTTTTCCAAATTTTCTCCCAGGGATATTTTTGTAACTTTTCACCTTTATAATCCCTAAACTACGTCATTTTGGGTTATATTCATGGAATTTAGAGGGGTAATCGATGATATACTTCATATCTCTCATTCCCTCAAAAGTCAAATCGTAAAACTCTCTCAGAAAAACTTTGAGCAGAAGGTAGGGCAATCGATTTTCTTCTCAGATTCTCAAGGAATTTTGTCCGAGATTTCTTCACCATGTATGTGGGAATTCAACAAGGGAATTGTTCTTCCCTTGTGTCCCCAAAACCCTTCAATAATCTTCTATCAGTTATAGCCCTAAGGTTTTGAAATTTAGAAAGTTTTCAAACATAATTCAATAAATTTCAGGTGGAATATTATCCATGTTGTTAGCTTCTACATTATTCCAATTCTTAGAAATCATGTGGAAACTAGCTTCTTGTAAAATGATTTAGCCCTAGCTTTTGAATGCAGTAAATTAGTGTCTTGCATAATTGCGTAGTTATTCATGTTGCTTGATTTGATCAGTGTTGGGATTCCCATTTTATTAATATTAGTTGAAATCTCAGTAAGTTGCATGCTAGTCCAGTTTCAGTCAGAATGTCTGTCACGACTCGAGCCTACACCCTGGACATAACACGATACTTGAAGTTGCAAGTGACCCCAAGTCAACCCTTAGTCTATCAGATACTGGTATTCTGAGTAAATATGCACAACGGAAATTTGAAATAATACATAATAGCATTTATGAAAGATTAAAGACTAAACATAGAGATTTTAAATATCTGAAAGTCTGAAATAAGCCTGGTCTGAAAGCCATCTAATTGAGGAGTTGCTGGGACAAGCCCCCAGCTAACTCTAAGTCTAACTAAAATAATAAATAAAACTAAAATGAATGAAATAACACCCCTGGAATATGAGGATTCACATTGTTGCTGCTGATAGAAATCCGAATAAAATCGGCTAACGGCGCTCGGTTTGAGAACTTGCGGCTAGCTATATCATGAAACGATACAACATAAAATTATGCGTCAATACTTTGAATGTACTGAGTAAGTGAGAGATATAAATAATATGAAATAACTAGTAACTGAACTGAAATGACATGAAACGACTAACTGAAAATACTGAAAATCAATACAACTCGAATATAGCTGGTATGGTCAATAATGACCCTGGCTGATGGTCATAAACATGCCCTATGTCTGAAATACTGAATCTGAGAGACTACACTGAACTGATCTGAACTAAGCTAAACTGTCAAAACTGAGACTGAACTGAACTGACTAGTGGGAGAGTCTCTAACCAACATATAACCACGTGAGCTAGACATGGAGTCCGATGTATACATCCCACCGGTAGGACCCAATATACCTTACCAGGATATAAAGGCATGAACTGGGTGATCACAAAAGTCTGGGGCCAATCAAGTCAAGTAATATTGTAACCTACATTGGCAATGTAGTTCAAGGAATCTGGGTGCGCTGGAACCCTGTCCTGCTAGGTGCTAAGTCCTACTCCCACTTGAAACCTATACTGAAATTCTAAGCTGATAGCTCAAAACTGGGATCCAAGACTAATCAAGGACATATAACTGAAAGTACCCTGAGAGTCTTATCGGCGCAGATTCTGAAACTGGGTTCTAGACTGGTCAGAGCTACTTATATGGAAGTGTTGTAACCGTCTAAGAACAAATTGTAAACTGAACAGAGGTCCTGGGGCTGGTCAGTGCTACTTATCTAAAATGTCATGAACGCCTAATGGACCAAAAACTAGATTCCGAGTCTGATTCTGATAACTGGGAGACACCACTGACACCTCGGGAAAAGACTAGAGTCAAACTGATTAGTTAACACTTTTTGTATAGTTCTGAAGAGGTTCTACATTCTAACTGAACTAAACTACTAAGCAGCTAATAGAAAACTCAACTTATTCAAACAACACAGGAATTCCTTAATATGCCATAATCTTAAGAATTAAAGAAATCTCATCTATCGAGGCTAAAACCAATGAAGTGTTTACTCAACAAATATAAGTAATAAGAATTACTAGGAAATTTAGCTTAAAACATACTATATACAATAGACGGAAATTTCATACGCAATAAGCATTACTCGAAAGTTTAGGGCTTAAATCACCTTGGCAAGAACAACAACAATTTACTTAGGAACTGATGAAGATAATATGAATAATAAACATGTATAATAACCCAATTGAAATTAATGAAAACCAACATGAAAATCTCTTCATATTCGAAAATCTCAAGGCTAAACTGATAGGGAAATTATGGGATGATATTGGGGGACACAAGGGAAGGATAATTCTCTTTTTGAATTGCCACATACCTGACTAAAATCCTTCTGGAAAAGAAGCTTGAACTACTACAAGAGATGAGAAGCCCTAGTCTTGCTTGGAGGGTCCTTGAGAGGTGAAATTTCGATGTTTCTGAGAACTGAGAGTGGGGAATGAGGAATGAACAATTTTCCCCACTAAAACGTCTAATATTATTACTCAAATGAAGTAGTTTAAAGCTTGAGAGAGTAGAAAATTACTAAATAGTCCTTAGAAATTCGCTGGGAAAATCTTCCAAGTGACCCTAATGAGGGACCTAATGAATCGTGGTCACTGACAACGAGTCGTTGTCACCAGTCATGGACCACACTGTCTCACACCTAAAGGTTAAATTCTAAATTTGGTAACGAGTCACCTAACGAGTCTTTGCCACTGACGACGACTCGTTGTAACACTCGTCAGGTACACTGGCTAAAAACTCACTAGGGCTAGTAATAGGGGACATAACGAGTCGTTACTATAGACCACAACTCGTTTCCCCCACCATTCAAGAACACTGCTCCACTAAATATATTCTCAACTCAGGCCTGACCACGAGTGACTCAACTGGCCGTGGTCAGTGTCCACGACTCGTGAAGTCCCTCGTTGGTACACTATCTCCCTTCTCAAAACCTCAAACCTCCTTCTCACAGCTCACCTAACGAGTCGTGAGGTCACTTAACAACTCGTTAGGTGGGTCATCCTGTAGCTTTTCTGCAGCTTTTTCCCAGATTTCCAAATTTAAGTCCCGGAATTAGATTTTGAGTTTCCGGGGCATTAAAATGTTAGCATGTCAGTAGTTTCAGAAATGTTAACTGATCAGTTTGACAACAGTCTTTTCTTGAGGTGTCAGTGGTGCCTCCCAGTTATCAGTTATCAGACTCAGATATCAGTTATGCGATTTTAGTTGGTTCTTTGGATGGTTACGACGGTTCTAGATAAGCAACTCAGACCAGTCTTAGAACCAGCCGCTTCAGATTCAATTTGTTCTTTAGACGATTATGACGCTTCCAGATAAGTAGCTCTGGCCAGTCTTAGAACACCAGTTACAGAATCCAGTCCGATAAGACTCTCAGGGTACTTCCAGATAAGTATCCTTGACTTAGTCTTGGACCGTAGTTTTGAGCTATCAGTTTAGTAGTCGGCCTAGGACTATCTAGTAGGAGTAGGACTTAGCACCAAGAGGACTGGGGTTTCAACGCACCCAGGTTCTCAGAACTATGTTGCCACCGTAGGTTATCTTATTGGATCAATGGCCCCAGACTTGTGATTACCCAGCTCATGCCTTTATACCCTGACAAGGTACATTGGGTCCTACCAATGGGATGTATACATAGGACTCCATGTTTAGCTCACGTGGTTATATGTCAATTATAGACTCTCCCACTAGTTAGTACAATTTCAGTTTAGCTCTGCTCAGCATAGTTTCAGATTTACTCAGTTCAATTCAGTTCAACACAGTTAGCTCACATCAGTATCTCAGATTCAGGGCATGTCTATGAGCATCAGTCAGGGTCATTAATGACCATCTCATTTATATTTTTGTTGTTCAGTTTTTAGTATTTTAGTTGGTCAATACAGTTCAATTACTTGTTATTCATGTTTATATTTTCTCTCACTTAGTACATTCAAAGTACTGAGGCATACCTTCTAAGTTGTATCATATCATGATATAGGCGCAGGTTCTCAGCCTCAGCATCGTTAGTCAATTCCTTTAGGTGACATCAGCAGTTGTAGTTGGTGAGTCCTCATCTTTCAAGGATGATGTATATTTTTCAGTTATTTTCTTTCAGTTAGACTTTAGAGTTAGTTGGGGACTTGTCCCAGCAATTTATCATTTATAGATGGCTTGCAGACATTTAGTAGCGTTTTTTCAATGTATGAACTTTTAGCAAATTAGCTTTCTTAAATGATTTTATTATTTAAAGCTTCTGCATATGATTACTCAAATTACCAGTGTTATGATAGACAATGGGTTGACTTGGGGTTACTTGTGACTTCAAGTACTGTATCTCGTCTAGGGTATAGACTCGGGTCATTACAGGTACCCTTAAAGGCAACCAAATGAAGAGAAAGTCAAGGCAATCTTAAATTTCAATGCCCTATTCCCTGTTCATATCCCAACTTTGCCTTAGAGTAGGAATGCCACTGTTCTCGGATGAATCCTCCAGCTCTGCTAACGGTGTGATCACTATTAATAGGAAGAGGGATGCAGAGGCCCCCCAAAGCAAGACGAAGAGGATTCAAGACTTTGAGGCCCTCAAGGAGTCCATTTCCCATGGTAGAGTGGACACTCCCATTTCCCCCGATCTCAACATGCCGCATCTTGATGCATCAAGACATGCTTCTGCCGAAGCACTTGTTAAAGGATCCTCACCACTTCCCACATCTTTTAGCCAAAACGGACTCTGCAAGCTTATAGAGATGACATATTTCCATGAGATTCAACTCCAAAAATTGGCTAAAAACCTCCCTGCTCTAATTGCAAAGACTATGAAAAAGGAGATGAAGTTTGTGTATGATAGCTTGAGAGAGTTGTGCTCACGAGAGGATGTTGTGGAGGGGGCTGTCACATCTCTCTAAGCTGAAGTGAGGGAATTGTGAGGTCGGGCACTAATTGAGGATCCCAATATGAGTGCGCTTGACGCAGCTATGGTTGGCCCATCTATAGCCTGAGGTCCCATAGATGACTTGTTCGAGGACTTAGGTGATAATGAGGAGGATATGGGAGATAATAGCCATGATGCAGATGTTGCAGCCGTGGATGATGATGATGAGTGACCACATCAGGGAGTTCTTACCCTTACTTTCTTTGCGTGCATACAGTAGGGACAATGTATTATTTTTAGTTGTGGTGGGATGAGTGTAGCTCTCTTGTGTTATTATTATTGTTGTTGAATTTTGGTGCCCTTGTGGGGCTTGGTATTTGTCTTCGTGTTGCCCTTTGTCGGGCAAAATTTTTTATGTTATAGGGTTGATGATATTTGAATTGTTGTTTGATTGTTGTCCTTGTTGGTCTGACTTGAAAAGTTTGTTTTTGATGTGGTTGGCTGTTGAGCTTTTGTCAAGCTCATAAAGAAAGAAAACAATGAATGAATGAAAAATTGTTCTTAAATTGATTATGCCAATGATGGATCATTTTAAATTGCAAAATATTGTAGGACCAAATTTCACTTATCACTTTTTGTTTAAGTAGCTAGTGAATAAACTCCTATGGATTTTCTTTATACCACGATTCTTTCCCAAGAAGCGATTTTCTTTTCTTGTATTTTATTGTCAATCTAGGTGGCATTTCCCAATGATAGATTGAGAGGCGACTTTCTTGAGGGAAAATGCCGAGTTTAAGTTCTTTTGAGTCAATAATTGCAATGGTTCTGAGAGGTACCTCCAGAAAAAATTTCTTAGATAGCATGACTATTAAAAAAAGAATTTTGAAAAGAAAGGGGCATTTGAATTTGATAAGTTGAGTATACATTTTTCATAAATTGCACATTCTTTGTTTGGCTTCTTGATTCTCATGTGATCTTGTTTTATAACTCTTTATGTGGAATGAAAATGGTGTGAAACCCTCAGAGGGTGATTCTTTGTGGGAAAGGTTATAGTTTAATTCTCTGGATGAATGATTGTCTAGAACTTACTACAAGTGTGACTCAAGGCGAAATCCTAGATGTGGTTGCACTTGGAAGACCATTTTAGGCTTTCTTTTGGATAGCTACTTTACCCATACAACCTCTTTAAAAAAGAATCCTTGTTAGCCAATGTTGAGCCTTTAATCCTTTTTCTTGAAAACCCTATTACAAGCCCAATACCCCATTTGTAATTCCTCTTTGGCACCCATCTTCCCTAGTGCTAATTGTGAGAAAAAATGGAAAAATGATACTCGAAGTCCCAAAAGTGTGGGAATAAAAAATGGAATGATGAGGAAAAAGCCTAAGTTTGGGGTTGCAAGAAGGGAAATGGGAAAAACAATGTGAACTTCAATGAGAGGTAGCACCAAATCATGAAAAGAAGAACGGATTGCTTGAGTGAAACGAATTGAATTATAAAAAAGTGTTATCTCTTGCTCAAAATGAGATGAAAAATGGTTACTCAGGAAAGATAAGAAGGACTCTTGTTTCAAAAGAGGAAATAATGTCAAGGAGAGATAAGTAGAAGGTAATTCAAGAGGAAAATTGAGCATGTAATAAGATTCACAAAAGGGCATTAGGGAGGTTCTAGTCACTAGAACTTAAAATTCATTCTACCTTTACCCTTAGCCTACATCATGACCTCCAAGTCCTAATTGATTTTAAGTGTAGTAACGCTACATTAGTGGCGAGTTACACGAAGGGCAAGCATATGGGTCAAGTTATGTACATGAGAATTTCTTTGTGAGAATGAGCGTAATTGTTTCATTCTATAATCCCTTGAGTGTGAATTACTGGCAACTAAATGAGATTCTCTCTTGTTGTGAGTAGTATCACCTCCTTGGGGGATATGCTTGCACGTGCCAAAAGATATTATTGAGATTAGATTATGGTGAGCTTGAAGAAAAACTTTGAATGTGAATTTTTAATGACTTGAGATGCTCTACAAGATTGTTGCAAACATCAAGGCCCCTTGTTTTTAATGAAGAAATTAAATGTGAATCATGCCAAATTGATTGTGGTCATCTCTTGGAGCATTTACGTAAAGGGATGAGTCTTCTTTTTTCTTTGGGTTGGTGAGCGATTTTTGGGTTGTCTAGGTTGTAGTAGTTCCTTGTGCATAATCTCATAGACATGCTTATTCCTAAGTTCAGATGTAAGGAATTACATTACTTGAGGACAAGCAATAGTTCAAGGTTGGGGGTTTGATGAGTTGATAATTTACCAACTCATTAGGATTTTAAACATGAACTTTTGCTTGGTTTTCAAATCATTTAAAAGTATTTTGCAGGTATTTAATTCAAGCAGAGAAAGTAAGAACTTCGGCAAAAGCATGAAATTTAAGAAGAGGACTGAAGTTTGACTGGATGGGACCGGTGCTCCACCGGATGGAGCCAATGAAACACCGGTTGAAAAGCATAAGCTACTAGATTAGAGTGGAATGAGCACCGGTGAAACGCAGGTCAGCACCTACGAACTACCGGCGCCAGTTCCAGTTGGACCCAGACTCACTACCTTAGCACCTACTATGCAGCGGCATTCCGCGGATGGGCACCGATGGAAACCCAGTGACTCGCAAGTGACATCGCTAGCAGGAAGGGAAAAATCTTTCAGCATGGAAATTTAGGAGCATTTTGACCTATTTCTGTATATTCTTTTGGAAAGTACCACAACATTCCTTCTGAATTTGTAGAGAGTAGAAAGTTACAGAGAGAGAGAATATTGCATAGCTTTTTCCTTCTTCTTCTTCAAGGTAAACAACCTCCATTGAAGACATTTGTGAGCTTAAATTTAACTCTTGATGATGAATGCCATGATTTTAATTGTTGATTTAATGTTGTATTTCTCA
>JACEIK010001807.1:198777-222880 GCA_018107945.1 Datura stramonium | reverse complement strand
CTGCCGACTTGGATTTTGTTTTTAGTTAGGATTGTTTGAAACTATAAATACTTTATTTAGGTTTATTTTTATTGTACAATTTATTCTATATTTTGAACGTGAATTTTGGTTTTGTGAATTACCATTCTTGTGCCAAGAAATGGAGTTTGTAATTTTGTTCTTGATTTTGAGGATTAAACATTGAGGTTTTTTTCTTCAATTTTGGTGATTTATTCAATTCAAGTGGTTTGTTCTATAAATCTTTGTAAGTTGCAATTATGATCTCTTCTTTATTTTGTAATTTCGTTTATTCAATCATGAGTAGCTAAAACCATAAATAGGGTTGTGGAAACCATGATGAATTAATACACATAGGTAAAAATACTTAGTGAATCTTGAACGGGGTTTATGCATGTATTGTTTTCCCTTCGTTTTAATTGCTTCTTAATGGTTACAAACATTTAAAATTTCCTTATTCTTACTCACTGGATCAAGGGAGTAATGAATGGGAAAAGGGATTAACAACGTAGATTTGAGGCTATCAACCCTCATCTACTAGCTTGACCTTGTCCAGAAATAGCTAATCTAATATTAAGGGTAAGGGTCAATTATATATACACCCGCATACAAATCAAGTTGCGTGGTGATAATCATCTAGATTGGGGACCAACCATTTAGGTGAAGTTAACTTACCAATATTGCATGCTAAGCACCGGAATAGATCACTAGTATAAAACCTTGTGTTATGAAGTCATGGGGAACACAATCCTAGTAAATTCATTGATTGAATACAACCGAAATTAAATCAGGCATCTACTAGTCTCTATTATTGTTAATTATTTTTTGTTTCAAACATNCAAGCATCTACTAGTCTCTATTATTGTTAATTATTTTTTGTTTCAAACATTCCCTCCTAGGAAATAAGTAAGCTGATAGTATTAGCTAAACGCATTAACTAAAGTTCTCATCATATTCCTCGTGGGATTCGACCCCAACCCTGGTTGGGTTCTATATTTGACATAAACCCCTTTATATCTCATTTACGAGGTGTAATTTGGGCTTCATCAAATTTTGACGTCGTTGCCGGGGAATACGACTTAGGCTTTTGTTATTGTGTTTGCTTTACTATTGGTCCTTATTTCCTTTTTATTTTTTTCTTTGTTGTTTTTGTTCTTAACAGGTCTCATGTTCTTGCATGCCAAGTAATAGGAGCCGAGGAAAATCTTTGGTTCCAATTGATCATGAACTTAAACAAACACTGCGGAATCTAAGGAAAATGGCTGACGTACATGGGCAAGAGACAGTGGAAGAAGCAACAACTAGAATGTTGGCTGAGGAACAAGCTCGAGTATGAGATAGAGAGGTCGCGAGGCTCATAAAAGAGCAAACACCAAGCTACCGAAGCTGAGCGAGCTAGAAGGAATAGAGGTCTAGAACAGTAGAGGCACCGGTACTTTGAAGATGATGATTATGCTGATATTGATGAGGCCGGAGCAACTGGAGCTATTGTCCCTCCCCCTTTTTCTGCTGGGGCAAAGTTTGATATTATTAGTGCAATGATCCAAGTACTCAACATGAAAGGGATATTTGCGGGTCATGCGACTGATGATGCACATACTCACTTGATAAATTTCATGTGTATCTGCAAAGCATACAAACAACCGGGAGTGAGTCTGGATGCAATCAGGCTGAGGTTATTTCTCTTTTCACTAGGGAGTGAGGCAACGCTGTGGTTAGCTGAATTGCTAAATGATTCTATCACTACTTGGGGGGAGCTTAAAAGAGCCTTTCTTGAAAGAAGAGATTCTTCCCACCTTCTAGAGCTTTGGAGCTGAAATATGAGATATACCACTTCAGGAAATTGAATTCTGAAGCACTTCACGAGACATGGTTGCGGTTCAAGCTCAAAAGGTGCCCAATCATTGGATCCCAGATAATATATTATTGGAGGTATTCTATAGGTCTCTGAATGCTAACACCAAGGTGGTGGCTAATATTGTCTCTAGCGAAACATTCATGAGTCATACTTATGCTGAAGCTTCTGAGATCCTTGACAGATTCACTAAAACCAACCACGCATGACACACAAAAGAGTCAGAGACTCCGGCTGGTACTTATGTTGTATGTATGTCTGTGGAGCAGAGAAGGAAGGATGAAGAGCGAGACCAAGATATTGCTGAGATCGAAGCCACAATGGGGCTGCATGCTAAGCATTTTATGGGAGTCGGGGCTCAGAAGGTGAATGCTGTGGGTTCTTAGGGAAAGGCCCCGGGAAATGATGGAGGCAAATCAGAATCTTAGGAGGAAAAAAATTATCTAAATGAACAAGGGGAGGGTTTCCAGACTAACACACAAGGGTCTAACCAAGACTCTTAGCATCAAGGTCAGGGGAACCAAGGTCGGAACTACTATAGAGATAACAATTACAACCAAGGCCAATATAGAGATAGGAGTAGAGGTAGAGACAATGGTGACTGGAAAAAGCATGAGGAGTATAAGAATGACATAAGCGATCTATATGTTCCTTCAAGGAACTGCAAGCCAGAGTCTAGTGGTTCAAGGGTGGAAGACATGTTGTCTAAGGTACTCAAGTAGATGGAGGCATCAGATGGCCATTTCAAGGAACTCCCCGCTGATAAATCTGGTATGAACAAAAAGGTAGAATCACATGTCGTTGCCATTAAGCAGATTGAGCAGCAGCTTGGTCAGATGTCTGTTTCTATGAACTGGAGGCAGAAGGGCACACTTCCCAGCAATACAGTTCAAAATCCAAAAAATGACAGTCATTGCATGGAGGTCACTACTAGGAGTGGGAAGGCGACAGTTGATCCTTCAAGGACGGTTATAACTGATGAGATAGTTGAGCCCATGGTGATTAATGATGGTAAGGTGGCAAACTCCGTGGAGCAGATTTTGGTTGATGATTCCGTGGATATGACAGCTCCTAGTAATGCAGAGAAGCATGGGTCTAGAAAAGGGTAGGAGAAGGAGGTAACTCATAAGATCATGTCTATTCTGAGACCTTCTCACCCTTTCTCGCAGAGGATGAAGAAAAAGGTCGAGGATTGGGAAGTATCACCAATTTATTTTGATGTTAAAATAATTGTTCATGAACATCCCATTAGTCGAGGCACTTGAGAAGATGCTCGGCTATGCTAAATTCATGAAGGACCTTGTCACTAGAAAGAGGACTGTGAGCTTTGAACCTGCTAATAATTTGCACCACTATAGTTTAATAACATCTCGGTTTCCTGTGCAAATAAAGGAAGACCCTGGAGCTTTCACCATACCGTGCACTATTAGAGCCTTTAATTTTGCTAAGGCACTATGTGATGTGGGCTCTAGTATTAAATTGATGACGTTAATAGTGTTAAGATAGTTGGGCTTGGGAGCCCCCAAACCGACTACAACGTGGCTATTGATGGCAGATCGCACTATGAAAAATCTGGTGGGAATTCTCTATGATGTGCTAACCTTCATATTTCCAGCTGACTTTGTCATTCTAGACTATGAGGTTGATTTTGAGGTCCCCATTATCTTGGGATGACCATTCCTGGCTACTGGACGTGCTCTTGTAGGCATGGATATCGTACAATTGAAATTATAGTTGAACAATAAGGAAGTAACATTTAATGTATGCCCGTCCATGAAGCAGCCAAATGACATGTGGGTGGTCTCAGTTATTGATGTTGTAGAAGCTGATCTTCAAATCATGCCCATTGATGAGTTAGTGACTATTGAGGATTTAGCAGCAGTTTTGATGAATGTTGGTAATGAGGAGATCCATGGGGGTGAGGATATTGTTAATGCACTTGCTGGTATGGGGTCATACACCTATGCTCCAAAGAAGATTGATCTGGATCTGAAGAATCAGGTGACTCCACCAGCCAAGCCATCTATTGAGGATCCTCTAGTATTGGAGCTCAAAGCACTCCCATCTCACTAATGATATGTATTTCTGGAGACCAGAAATACTTTACCGGTCATAGTTGCAGTTGACTTGGAGGAATGGAAAGTGGTGGCTTTGGTCTTCATTCTGAAAAGATATTAAAAAAAGCCATTGGGTGGACCATTGCAGACATTATTGGGATTCCATCTGATATTTGCACACATAAGATCCAACTAGATCCAGATTGTATTTTGAGCATTGAGCATCAACGTAGGTTGAATCCACCTATGAAAGAGATGGTCAAGAAGGAAATCATAAAGTGGTTGGATGCAGATGTGGTTTACCCTATTGCTGACAGCAAATGGGTGAGCCCAATTCAGTGCATGTCAAAGAAGGGAGGAATCACGATGGTCACAAATGCTAACAATGACCTCATTCCACTCAGACCAATAACCGGTTGGAGAGTGTGCATGAGATATAGGAAGTTGAACCACTAGACTCAAAAAGATCACTTTCCTATGTCATTCATGGATCAGATGCTAGACCGACTTGCAGGCAGAGGATGGTACTGTTTTCTTGATGGTTATTCGGGATACAATCATATATCTGTATCCCCCGAAGACCAAGAGAAAACCAATTTCACCTATCTATATGATACATTTTCTTTCAAGAGGATGTCGTTCGGGTTATGTAATGCGCCCGCCACAGCGCTGCATGATGTCCATATTTTCTGACATGGTGGAGGACACCATTGAAGTCTTTATGGATGATTATTCGGTGGTAGGTGATTCATTTGATGATTTTTTGGCTCATTTGAGCAAGGTGATGCAACGATGTGAAGAGACCAACTTGGTGCTTAATTGGAAAAAGTGCTATTTCATGGTCAAAGAAGGTATAGTGCTTGGTCACAGGATTTCTGGTAAGGGAATTGAGGTGGATAGAGCCAAGATCGAAGTAATTGCTAGTCTATCACCTCCAATCTCTATGAAAGGTGTTCGAAGATTTTTAGGTCATACAGGATTTTATCGGAGATTCATCAAGGATTTCTCAAAGATTGCACATCCTTTGTATAAGCTACTTGAGAAAGAGGTGAAGTTTGTGTTTGATGATGCGTGTTTGAAGGCCTTTGAGTGACAAAGATAGATTGACCACTGCTTAGATTATAGTGGCACCTGACTGGTCCTTACCATTCGAGATTATGTGTGATGCTAGTGGAGTGGCCTTGAGAGCTATTTTGGGCCAAAGGCGTGAAAATATTTTCCACCCTATTTATTATTCTAACAAGGCTCTTAATGCAACTTAGAAAAATTGCACCGTGACAGAACAAGAGTTGTTGGCTTTAATATTTGCATTCAAAAAATTTTGGGATTACTTGCTTGGAAATAAGGTGATAGTCCATACAGACCATGTAACTCGAAGATATTTGATAGCTAAGAAGGATGCCAAACCATGGTTCATTCGATGAGTTCTGTTGCGACAGGAGTTTGAGTTTGAGGTAAAGGACCTGAAGAGGACTGAAAACCCATTGGTGGATCACATATCAAGATTGGAAGCAGATGAGAATTTCGAGACGAGCTTGACATATATGATGCATTCCCCGACGAGCAGGTTTTGGATGCCTCACAAGATCTCATCCCATAGTTTGCAGAATTCACTAATTATCTGGTGAGTGATGTTGTACCGGAAAATTTATCTTTTCACCAGCGGAAAATTCATGTCTGATGTGAGGAAGTTTTTCTGGGATGAGCCTTACCTATTCCCCATATGTGCTAATGGGATGATACAGAGATATGTGCCTGAGGCTGAGATGTTGAGCATATTGGAGGCTTTTTCACTCATCCCTATTAGGGGGTCACCACAGTGGGATTCGCACAGCCCACAAAATTCTACAATGTGGGTACTATTGGCCAACCATTCACCAGGATGCACATGATTTTGCAAAGGCATGTGATGCATGCCAAAGGCAAGGAGGCATGAGCTCCCTCTTACTCCCATCCTTGTCATTGAGCTGTTTGATGTTTGGGGCATTGATTTCATGGGCCCATTTGTGAGGTCAAATGGGATGAAGTACATACTTGTAGTTGTGGACTATGTTTCGAAATGGGTGGAGGAAATTGTGCTTCCAAACAATGAAGGTAAGAGTGTCACAACATTCTTGAAGCAGAATATTTTTGCCAGATTGGGGACTCCCAGAGACGTGATTAGTGATGGGGGCTTGCACTTCTGCAATCGGTTGTTTCGGACTTTGCTGGAGAAATATGGGGTGAAACACAGGGTGGAAACACCCTATCATCCACAATCTAGTGAGAAAGTTGAAGTCTCCAACCGGGAGATAAAGACCATCTTAGCAAAGACTGTGAATGCTAACCGGACAGATTGGTCTGAAGCTATATGATGCTTTTTGGTCTTATCGGACCGCATTCAAAACCCCTATAGGTATGTCTCCATATCATCTTGTATATGGGAAAGCATGTCATCTTCCGGTCGAACTTGAGCACAAAGCTATGTGGACGCTCAAGAAGCTAAATTTGAACTGGAGTGATGCTGCGAACTTGAGGCTTGATTAGTTGAAGGAGCTAGATGAATTTCATTTGAAAGCCTATGAAAGTTCTGAAATTTATAAATTGAGCATGAAAACTCAACATGACTGGAATATTGAGAAGAAAGAGTTCAGCTCGGGTGATATCGTGTTACTATTCAATTCTAGGCTTCGCTTTTTTTCTAGAAAGTTGAAGTCCAAATGGTTAGGACCATTTTGAGTGGTCCAAGTATTCTCCTATGGGGCAATTTAATTGGAAACCATGAAGGCAAGCGATTCAAAGTGAATGGTCAATGGGTGAAAGCATACTTGGGAAAGAGAAAAGAAACTAAACTGGTGGATCTTTGGGCTCTGGGTGAAGTCTTTGTAACCCGGAGACTTGCATCGTGCCACGACATTAAATCAGGCGCTACATGGGAGGTAACTCATGGAGGTATTTTGGTGAAGTCTAAGTAATCAAGATATCCACATTGTGCCGTGACGTTAAACCATGCGCTTCTTGTGAGGCAACCCAAGTTGTAATTGTAATATATGTTTAGTGTTTACATGTATTGATATGTGCAGGTGATTAAGATGGGAAATTTGAAGTTGGAATAAAAATATGAAATTGAGTTTCTAGTGCCAAATAGCACAGGATGAGTCATCATTTGACTTAACGACTCGTCAAGCCTACTCATGGTCCAACTGTTAACCAAATGACTCGTTGCCAGTGACAACAAATCGTGAGGTTTTCCGTTAAGTCTACTGGATTAAAGAGTCAGTTGAGCTGCAAAAGCATATAATGAGTGACTTAGCGAATCATGGGGTAACCCAATGATTCGTCAAGTGACTTTCCGAGACAACACTTAAGGAACATCAGAGTACAAGGCCATCGACTCATGACACAACTCATTGGGTAACACCATGAGTCATTGCATGAGCTGTTAGGTCCCACGTAAGTTTTCTAGATTTAATAAATTGAATGAAAAGCCAAATAAGTCATTTCTTCACTTAACGACTCGTCACATAGGTCATGGTGTATTAAATTAAAGTTATCACCTGACTCGACCCACATTAAAATAGGGCAAATTTGTTTCTAAATGTATAAACACTCAATTATATGCCTTTGATTTTCTCACTGATTCTCAAATCAAAATCCCAAGTAAATTTCCCACTTCGCATCATCCCAAATCACTTCCCACTCTCAACTCATACACACACGCTCAACCATTCTCAAAAGCATCCCAGCACGCAAACCTACTCAAGTGCTAGAATCATTGACGACCTCAACTTGAATTCACCAATTGCTCAAGTGAGTATTAATATAATTTCTTCGTATAAATTTCAATCAACCCATGGGTGTAAAAATTGTGATGTCCGTAATGGTTCAATACTTAAAATAAAACCCTACTTGCCATGAATTTGGAGTTGAACTTGAATACTATAAGTTTAGGAGGTTGATAATCTGAGCTTGTGGAATTGACAATTTGTTGAGATGGGGCATGGATGTTGGTGTTTTTATTACACCCAGTGATGACACCTCATGTAACGACTCGTAGGCATTCCTAACGAGTCATTACATGACCCGTCACCGCACCTGTTACGGGACTCGTGAGCACGAGCCACATGATGAGTCGCGGTACCACCTCACGACTCGTGATGTAACTCGTCCTGAGTGGGGATTTATATATTTCGTATGCACTACACACGACTGACCTAATGAGTCATCGCCTCAAGAAATGACTCATCATGAGTAGTTGTTAGGTACACTGGACCAGCAATGCCACACTTGACCTACAGATGACGGATAACCTTACGAGTCGTTGCCAGTGGCAACAAGTCATTGAGTCTCTTGTCCCGTCTACAGGTAAACACTAAATTTTTGATTTCGTATACTCTCCTCTCACATTCTAATCATCTTTTCCATAGGTACAATGGCACCGAAGGGAACATCAACGAAGGGCCAAGACAAGAAACAGGGGACGGAAAAGAGTCAGCCCTCATCTCACAGATTGAGGGACAAGTCTACATCTTCAAAGAGTCGAGTCGCTCTCTGGAGGAATACCAAATATTGGAAGAGTAGCTCGACTAGAGACCGACCAGAGCTAGGACTAAACGCCCTACAAATCCGACAGCCTTGGTCCCATCTCCAACTCTACTAGCAAGAGATCCGCCAGGCTGAGAGGAAGGTAATGTTGGGCCACAGTCCCAATTGCCCCCGATGGCACCCCAACTGTGGAAAATGCGAAGGGTGCTGATGAATCACGTTCCCAACAGGGGAGCACAAATGATGAGAGGACTGAGACCTCAGATACGTCCATTAAGAAACAAAGAATGGTGAGGCGATGGTATGTATAAGGAATGTAAGACATTTATAATAGGGATGTAGCTCCTAATGACAAGGTCCATCTAAAGAGGACTATTTATGAGGAGCCAAGACTGGTCATCACAAGGCTCAAGGACCTCCCTAAGATTTAGACATTGTTCAAAAGATACCGGTTTGGGTGGCTGACTGAGCCATCTGGGAGCTACAGTCCTTTCCTAGTCAGAGAGTTCTATGCCTCATATTCAGCCATGTTACAGTGTCTTGCCTTGGGAGACAAAGATTGGAGAAAGAGGCCTTATGACGAAGAGGCTAAGAAACATTTAGGAAATGTTCCCTTCTTTGTAATCTATGTCGTGCGATGAAAGTTCTTACCCTCTTAATTCGTGCTATTCGCATTTGCAGAACGCCAGAAGAAATGGTGACGAAAATGATCCTAAGGGTGCCATTGGTGGCGAGCATTAGCCAGCCCCACCCGTTCATGGGGAGGACACGCCAGAGCTACCTACCCATTCTGTGTTTAGGGAAGCAAGTCAGATGCTGGCATAGGCCATGGCTGCCTAGGTTCATAATCAGACAGTGGCGCATTACCCTCATAATGGAAATGTGGCGGCGGCTAGGGTGAAGGATTTCTTGAGAATGAGCCCTCTTGAGTTCACAGGATCGAAGGTGGACGAGGATCCACACGATTGAGGAGATTCTAAAGATCACCTAGGTTATGGGGTTGAACAATGGGAAGTGTGTTGACTTGACCTCCTATTAGCTAGAGGGGGTGGCTCACATATGGTTCAAGCAGTGGAGAGATGCAAGGGAAGTGGGTGCAGGCCTGATAGGTTGGGAAGAGTTCCACGCGGCATTTTTGGATTGGTTCTTCCCGTGGAGATGAGGGAGCTCAAGGCGGCCGAGTTTGTTAATTTGAAACAGGGTGACATTTCCGTTTAGGAGTACGCATTGGAGTTAACCAATTTATCCAAGTATGCCCAGAGTTAGTGGCGGACCAGAGGGCTCGGGTGAATCATTTTGTGCATGGATTGGCAGACTATCTGGATAAGGACTGCAGGATTGCCATGTTGCATCGGGATACAGATTTTCCCCATATTGTGTTGCATGCACAATAGATGGAGTCAGTCTACCGGAGGCAGAGGGAGGCCAAAAGGGCCAGGACCGATAGCTATGGGACTTCTCAAGTCAGGTCGGGGTGGACAACATCAACAGTCCCATCACAGGTCTATCGCTCCAACTCCATCATCGGCCAACACGCCATCTAGATTCAGTCGGAGGAGCAAAGATTCGGAGTCGAGAGTCCAGGGTAACATGCAGGTGGAGCGCTCTTTCCCAGTTTGTGTGGGGTGCTTCAAGAATCACTGTAGGAGGTGCTTAGTGGGCTTGGATGCTTTCTTCCTGTGTGGCAAACTCGGACATAAATTTAAGAATTTCCCCTCAGCCAGATCAGGGGTTGGTGGAGCCCGTGTGACAGAAACCAGTTTTGCCTCTCTAGCAGCATGTCCCCCTCAACAGGGTGCCTCTACTAGTTCAGCAAGCGATCAGTGCCAGAATAGGTTTTATGCTTTAGTACCCCGCTAGGAGCAGGAGGCTTCACCAGATGTGGTCACTTGTATGTTGCAAGTCTTCTATATTGATGCTTATGCCTTATTAGATCTATGAGCTACTTTGTCTTTTGTGACCCCTTATATTGCTAGTGGTTTGGCGTTATCCCTAAAATCCTGACAGAATCGTTCTCAGTCTCTACTCTAGTCGGTGATTTAATTGTAGCTAGGCGAGTGTATAGAGGTTGCCCCATTATATTATTACATAAGGTCACCTTCACAGACTTAGTAGAGTTAGCTATGACTGACTTTAACATCATTTTGGGCATGGATTGGTTGTTTTCATGTTATTCATCGATTAATTGTAGGACCCATGCAGTGGAATTCCAATTTCCAGGTGAGTCGATTTTGGAGTGGAAGGGTAATTCAGCTGTACCGGCCGGTTGGTTTATTTCATATCTTAAGTCTAGGAAAATGATTTCTAAGGGGTGCGTGTATCATCTATTTAGGGTTAGGGATGTTGAGCCCGAGACCCTGATTATCCAATCAAATCCAGTGGTGTTTTAGTGTACGGAGGTCTTTCCCGATGATTTGCCAGGTGTTCCTCCTGAGAGGAAAATTGATTTTGGTATTGACCTCTTACCCGATACACAACCCATCTCTATTCCTTCGTATAGGATGGCTCCAGCCGAGCTAAAGGAATTGAAGGATCAGTTGAAAGACCTACTAGATAAGGGCTTCATTAGACCGAGCAAGCCTCTATGGGGTGCACCAGTTTTATTTGTCCAGAAAAAGGATGGGTCACTTTGGATGTGCATTGACTATCGGCAATTGAACAAGGTCACCATCAAGAACAGGTACCCCTTACCCAGGATTGATGACTTGTTTGAACAGCTCCAGGGTGCCCAGATGTTTCTCAAAGATAAGACTTCAGGTCCGGGTATCACCAACTCAGGGTTTGGGAGTGTGATATCCGAAGACAGCCTTCAAAACACGGTATGGCCATTATGAGATGTAGTTATGTCCTTTGGACTAACAAATGTTCTTGCAGCTTTCATGGACCTAATGAATAGGGTGTTCAAGAAATATCTAGACAAGTTCATGATCGAGTTCATCGATGATATCTTTATATACTCTCAGAGCAAGGAGGAGCATGCTGCTCATTTGAGAGTAGTGCTACAGACTCTCAAGGATCACCAATTATATGTAAAGTTCAGCAAGTGTGAGTTCTGGTTGGACTCTGTGGAATTTCTAGGCCATGTAGTATCAAGTGAGGGCATAAAAGTATATTTTCAGAAAATTGAGGCGGTGAAGGATTGGCCTAGAATGGTGAATCCCTCAGATATTCGGAGCTTCTTTGGTTTAGCTGGTTACTATCGAAGGTTCGCTGAGGGTTTCTCATCAATTGCAACACCTTTGACAAAGTTGACTCAGAAGAAAGTGAAATTCCAATGGTTGGAGGCTTGTGAGAAGAGCTTCCAAGAGTTGAAGGCTCGACTTACTACCGCAATGATGTTGACCCTACCCGAGGGCACCAATGGTTTTGTGGTGTATTGTGATACTTTTAGAATTGAACTTGGGTGTGTACTGATGCAGCGTGGAAATGTGATAGCATATGCCTCTAGACATTTGAAGGTTCATGAGAAGAATTACCCAACTCATGACCTTGAATTGGCTGCGGTGGTATTCTCCTTGAAGATATGGATGAATTAATTGTATGGGGTCCATGTGGATGTGTTCACGGACCACACGAGCTTACAATATGTGTTCACATAGAAAGAACTCAATCTACGGCAGAGGAGGTGGTTAGAGCTACTCAAAGACTATGATATGAGTGTTCTTTACCATCCGGGTAAGGCTAATATGGTAGCAGATGAACTTAGTAGACTCTCTATGGAGAGTGTGTCCCATGTGGAGGAAGGAAAGAAAGGGCTGGAAAAAGATGTCCATCGACTTGCAAGGTTGGAGTGAGGTTGGTTGACTCAGCCGATGGTGTTGTTGTTACGTAAATTGGATTAGAATCGTCCTTGGTGGTTGATGTGAAATCCAGACAATATAAAGACCTGATTTTGAGGAAATTGAAAGAAGCTGTGTGGAGTCAAAAGGTGGAGGTTTTCTCCCAAGGGGGAGATGGTGTGCTTCAGTACCTGTGTTCCAGACGTTGATAATTTGAGGGGTCGGATATTGCATGAGGCACATGTACTAGATATTCTATCCATTTGGGATCCAAAAAGGTGTATTATGATTTACGAGAAATCTATTGGTAGGATGGCATGAAGAAGGATATTGCACAGTTCGTAGCCAGATGTCCAAATTGTCAACAAGTAAAGGTTGAACATCAAAGGTCGGGAGGAGTACTTCAGCATATTAGCATTCCTAATTTGAAGTGGGAAGAGATCGACATGGATTTTATAACAGGATTACCTCATACCCCCCGACAATATGACTCCATTTGGGTGGTGGTACACAGGTTGACCAAGGCTGCGTATTTTCTGCCAATGAAAACGACATATTCAGCGGATAATTATGCCAAATCGTATATTCGGGAGTTGGTCCGACTTCATGGGGTTCCCTTGTCTATTATTTCAGACCGAGGTACTCAATTTATCTCCCAATTCTGGTGTTCTTTTCAGAAGGTGCTTGGGACTCAAGTTAAGCTCAGCACAGCTTTTCATCCGCAAACGGATGGCCAAGCCAAACAAACAATCCAGACTCTCGAGGACATGTTGAGGGCATGTGTGATGGACTTCAAAGGTAGCTGGGATGATCATTTGCCTTTTATCGAATTTGCTTATAATAACAGCTACCACTCTAGCATCCAGATGGTACCATTCTAAACTCTTTATGGGAGGAGGTGTAGATCTCCCATTGTATGGTTTGAGGTTGGTGAGGCATCTATGATAAGGCCTGATTTGGTTCATGAAGCTATGGTAAAGGTTCAGTTGATAAGGGACCGGTTAAAGACCGCTTAGAGTTGTCAAAAATCATATGCTGATGTGAGGAGAAGGTATTTGCAGTTCAAGGTAGATGATTGGGTATTTTTGAAGGTATCTCCCATGAAGGAAGTCATGCGGTTTGGGAAGCAAGGAAAACTCATCCCCCGATATGTTGGTCCCTACCAGATTATGAGAAGAGTTGGTAAGGTAGCATATGAGTTGGACTTGCCCTCAAAGTTAGCTTCCATGCATCCTGTGTTTCATGTATCGCTTTTGAAGAAATGTTTGGACAGTGCAGGTGTAAAGGACAACCTAAGCTATTAAGAAGTTCCGGTGGAAATATTAGATCGTCAAGTTCGGAAGCTAAGGAACAAGCAAGTAGCTTCAGTTAAGGTTTTATGGAGGAATCACCATGTTGAAGGAGCTACATGGGAAGCCGAAGCGGATATGAAATCTAAATACCCACACTTATTCTCTACCGACTCAGTTCCGACTTGAGGTATTAGTTTTTCTCTATGACTCTATTTGGGTTTCATGTTCAGTTCATGTGTTCAAGTTTATTTTATATGTATGGATGTATATGTGAATCATGAGATCAATTCAGCTATGTGATATGAATTGGAGGTAGTCATTCCGTTATGTTTCGATTTGAATGATCAGTATTTGTATATGATAATTATATGTTTCTGTTCTCTGCCTCTTTCCTATATTCGAGGACGAATGTTCCTAAGGGAGAGATATTGTAATACCCTGCAAGCCCAAAGATCAGACTCGGGAGTTGAAACGGGAAAACTATGCTTTAGGTGTTCCAGACTTAGGAAGAGTCATTTTACGACTCATGAGGTGAGCCCACGAGTCGTCAGGTGACTCGTGGGAAGACCAGTGAAATTTGTGAAGACTTTGAGGAGAAGGGTCCCCACGGGCGTGACAACAACTCGTGGTCAGACCCCACAAGTCATTAGGTTAGCCGTGGGGTGAGGGGGAAGGAAAATAGAAGAAGGTAAGGAAGTGAACCTAATGGAAGCTGACCACGACTTGTTGGGTCAGGTAATGAGTCGTGGTGTGAGTCGTGGGATGATATAAGTATTAAGTGGTGTAATTGAGGCAGTGCACTTGACGGCCGGTGACCACGAGTCATGGTCACCTCTAATGAGTCGTTATGTCAGTCGTTACGAGCCCGGGGAATCAGGAAGGCAGTTTATTTAACGAGAAGCATGACGAGTCGTCTTCCGCAGTGACGAGTCGTTAAGTTGTCCATTTGGACCACCTGACAGCTATTTTCTGCGAAATAGTAATGGTCTTTTCGTAAATTCCAAATATCCTAACGCCTAAACTAAGTTGTTTTAGCCTATTAAAGGTGGGTTTTTAGAGGGATAATCTATTCTAAGTCCTCATTCATGCATGCAAGAGTATAGAGAGGTGATCAAAGGGTGATTCAAGGTTTCCCTCTTCAAATTCTTTTAATTCCTTCTAGGGCATTTAAGGGGATTAAGAATCAGTTCTTTTCAGGTACATAAATCTATCAATGGGTGTTTCCTTTCACACCCATGTCCATTCTCTACGATTTCATGAAAATTCCATAAAAAATTTATTGGGTTTTGAAGTAGATTTATATAAAAATTCAATGATTGTTAATAGGCTTTGTGATTTTCAAACCTTCTCGTCTTCTATGGGGTATTGATCAGATTTTATAATTTAATTTATTTATAATGTTATCCATTATTGAATTCTCTTGAAATTATGCCTAATTATGCATGACCCATGATGTATTGACTTGTGATCTACTTTTCCATTAATGATATTTACGAACCCAACATGAATTATGATTTAAAATATAGATTTATTCAATTACCCATCATGATTTTAAGAATTTCAAGCTATATGCATGATCTACAAGTCTTTATGATTCGTGACTTATGTTTTGGCGGACTCATGGGCCTTGTTTCATGGCTAGTTCACGTATGTACAAGTATGTTTATGATTATCATGATTTAACTAGCCCAAGAATTCATAGATGTTATACTATGAGCACTATATATATTTTGGGACTAGTATCGAACATCGAGTATGTTTGGGGCCCGGGTTATGCCCCGGATCTCATAAACTTCGTGTAACCGTAGGTATGTTGGGACATCCTTTGTGACTGTCCCCGGCCCAAATGGCCCTTTTCATGGTGATATCATTCCCTTCATGTTTCTACCCTTGGCAAGGTACAAACGACCTCTCGACTAGGTTTACAAGTCGGACTTCATGTGTGCTCATATGGGGTATGTCGGTTAAGAGAATGTCCCACTGTTCCTCATGATTTATGCACATTATGATTATATATTTTAGCTCCAGTCATGTTAAGTAAAGCTTTTCTCCTATGATTATTATTATGTTTTATTACGAATATTTTGAAAACCTTGAGCCCTATGTTATGTTACGATGTTTACGATATGAGCATGATGTCCTACTCTTATGATCATTAATGTGTTTTATATATTTCAATTTTCCATTTTACTTATCTTGCATACTCGGTACATTCCACGTACTGACCGCGTACTTTCTATACTGTATCATTTCATGATACCGGACCCGGCTCTCTAGCTCACCCTCCTTAGTATCTCTTCAGAGTACACTATCAACTTATTTGGTGAGTCCTCTTGTTCCGAGGGCCATATGTTCATACTCTATCGTTCTATTTCAGTTTTAGTATTGTAGGGTTAGTTGGGGTATTTTACCTTCAACCCATTTTTCATGATTAGAGGCTTTTCAGACTATCAGTTGTATTCAGCCATCATGTATGGATCATGTATTGCCTTTTCTCTGTTATTATGTCATGATTTTTTTCCTTATGTTAGGTCTTTCGATTATGTGAATGAATTAGATGTATGGTCATGCCATGGGTCGGCTTGGGATCTCTCGGGGCTCTTTGTCCCGTGTGTACGATTCGGGTGTACGTTCGGGTCGTGACATTTGATCACAGGCTGAGTAAGCTCAAGAAAGTAAAAATCAAGAAGCTTGGAAGTCAGGAAAGAATCAGAAAATACACTTGGTTGTCACGCATTATTGCCATGCGGGGTCCTTTAGTGGAATGGCTACATGGCACAGAGGAACAGATTAAGAAGGCCACACCGAACTTTCAAGCAAAATTTTGGTGGTCACTTGTTCGACACAGGCTAGTACCTACCAGTAATCATAAAGTGCTTTCACCGGATAGAGCTACATTGGTAGTGAGCATTATGGAAGGGTATACTATCAACTTCCCGAGATATATTGCTAAGGAGATCCGAGAGTGGGCTATAGTAGACAGCACCACCATTCCCTTCCCATGCCTTATTTATTGACTCTGTCAGGAGTCTCAGGTGCCACAATTGCCATATGTATATAAAAGAGTGGTGGTCCATAAAATCACTAAAATAAGATATTACATTAATCAACAATTCAATATCAATTCATAAACCTGAGTAAAGGAAATTCAAGAAAGGTCTAAACTCCAACATAAGTTTCTACCTTCACAATGAAGAAAATGACATTCTCTATATACTTCTCTCTACTTTCAATACAAGCCAAAAGAAATTCAATAATCAATACTTCTAGAAAGGAATATCTAAGTCTTTTATGAAAGGTACAAAAAAAATAGAGTACAAATCTGCTCCTCTTTTTCTGTGTTTGATATTTTTCCCATGGCTGATGGGCCTCACTTGTGATTCACGGCGGTTCGCCGGTGCAGGTTTACGAAACGCCAATCATCTAGAGCTGAAGGAGAGTAAGTCTTTTTGGCTCTACAATGCTAGCACCGGCAGTTCGTTGGTGTTGATCCGTAGATTACCGGTTGGTCCCAGCTCTTGGCAGTAAATTCTTCAGCACTATAGTGTTGGCACCAGCAGTTCGCTGATGCTCATCTGTGGTCCGCTAGTCTCCAACCTTCTTTTGGATAGTAGGCAACTACGATCAATCCGACATTTCACCAGTGTCCTTCGGTGGAGTGCCGTTCACAACTTTATTTCCATGCTTTTCTCCATTCAAATTAAGTACCTGCAAGGATCAAAGAGAAAAGACATAAAATCCACCTAATTGATTTGAAAACTAAACAAAATCTCATGTTTAAGAGCCTAGTGAGTTGGTAAATTACCAATCCATCACTACCCCTAGGGAACCTTTGTACTCGAATGTAGACTATGTTGACTGAAGGACTAGGGAAAAAACTAGAATCCTAATACTGGGCATCTGAAGCTGGAACCTGACTGAGTGACTGACTCTGGACCGAGATGCACGACTGAACTGAATTCATGAATCATACATACATGCTAAACCATGAACGAAACTGAGAGACATGAAAATGACATGAAACTGAGTAGAGTATTAGGGAGGGAACTGATAACTAAAACTGGAACGGTGTTGGAAGGAAATAAATTCAGGTATCTAACCATCATATTTGTTTCGGCCTCCCACATAAGTCCCTCAACAAGATGATTCCTCTACAAGACTTTCACTAAAGCTACTCTTTATTCCTCAACTTCCGAACTTGATAATCAAGGATCTTAACAGTTACCTCCTCATAGGTAAGGCTATCCTACACACCTATGCTCTCAACCCAAAACAACCAAACCCGAGTCACCAATGCACTTCTTCAAAAATGATACATGGAAAACTGAATGCATTGACGTTATCTCCGCTGGTAGCTCCAACTCATAGGCCACCTTGGCAACACATCTAAAAATCCTGTATGGGCTAACATATCAGGGACTAAGCTTCCCTTTCTTTATGAACCTCATTACTCCCTTCATGGGAGACACTTTCAAGAACACCCAATCATCAACTTCAAACTCAAGTTCTCTCCGCCTAACATCAGCATATGACTTTTGACGATTTTGAGTTATTTTCAGCCTTTGCCTTATAAAATGAACTTTCTCCATAGCCTCATGAATGGAAGCTAGCCCTATCAATGTAAATTTTCCTACCTCAAACCAACCAATAGGATATCTACACCTCCACCTATAATGAGCCTCAAATGGAGCCATATGAATACTAGAATGGTAAATACTGTTGTAAGCGAACTCGATGAGAGGTAAATGATCATCCCAAGTGCCCTTGAAGTTAATAACACATGCTCTCAACATATACTCAAGAATATGAATGGTCTGCTCGGCCTTACCATCTATCTGCGGGTGAAAAGTTTTGTTTTGCTTGACCTGAGTATCAAGTCCTTTCTGAAACGATCTCCAAAACTGTGAGGTAAATTGAGTAACTCTATCTGAAATGATGGACAAGGGAACTCCATGTAACCGAACTAACTCTCGAATTTATAATCTATCATAATCCTCAACTGAATCGGTAGTTTTGACCGGTAGGAAATGAACTGCTTTGATCAACCTGTCTACTACCACCAAAATAGAGTCATACTATCGTCGAGTGCAAGGAAACCCTGTGATGAAGTCCATATTGATCTCTTCCCACTTCCAAGTGGGGATACTGTTATCTTCTAATATACCTCCAAGTCTCTGATGCCCCACTTTCACTTTTTGATAGCTTGGACAGCTAGCCACAAACTCTGCTATGTCCTTCTTCATGACATTCCACCAATAGACTTCTGTAGGTCACTGTACATCTTGGTGGCACCTTGATGTGTAGAATATCAGGAACCATAAGCTTCATGCAACATCCGTTCTCTCAAATCATCGACAATTGAAAAACATAAATGACTCTGATATCGAAGTACACTATCTCCCCTTTGGGAGAAGACCTCCACCCTCTGATTTTGAACCGCTTCTTTGAACTTCACCAAAATAGGATCCTCATCTTACCTAGCCTTGACCTCAGTCACCAAAGAAGATTCTAAACTATTCTGAACAAGGACACCACGATCTGTCAAATCCATAAGGCAAACCTACCCCTAATCATGCAAGATGATGCACATCCTTCACCAGCTCTTTCTTTCCATCTTCCACATGAGAAACACTCTCCATAGACAGTTTACTAAGCACATCCTCCACTACATAGACCTTTCCCAGATGATAAAGGGCACTCATGTGATAGTTCTTGAGCAGCTCTAACCATCTCCTTTGTTGCAAATTCAAATCCTTCTGGGGGAACACATATTGTAGGCTCTTGTTGTCCATAAACACATCCACATGGACCCCATACAAGTAGTGTCTCCAAATCTTCAATGCGAACACCATCGCTGCCAATTCTAGATCATGCATCAGGTAAATTTTATCATGAGTCTCAAGCTAATGTAGAGGCATATGCAATGCTACATAAACACACAACCAAGACCAACCCTAGAGGCATCACAATAAACAATAAATCCATTTGTTCCCTCGGGTAGGGTCAATACTAGGGAAGAAGTAAGTTGAGTCTTTTACTCCTAAAAACTCTTTTCACAGGCATCCGACCACTGAAATTTGACTTTCTTTTGGGTCAACTTAGTCAATAACGCTGTAATTGATGAAAATCCTTCAACAAATCTCCTATAATAGCCAGATAAACCTAAGAAACTCTTGATATTCGAAATATTAACTGGTCTAGGCCAATTCTTAACAACTTTCATCTTTTGAGAGTCCACCTGCACACCCTCTCATGACACCACATGGCCCAAAAATTCAATTGAGTTCAATCAAAACTCACACATGTTTAATTTAGCAAACAATAAGTGATCCGTGAGAGTCTGTAGCACAATCCTCAAATGAGCGGCATGCTCCTCCTCCCTCCGAAAGTATATGAGGATGTCGTCTATGATGACAATCATGAACATGTCTAATTAATGCTTGAACACCCTATTCGTCAAATCCATAAAAGCTGTAGGAGCATTCGTTACTCCAAAAGACACAACTACAAACTCATAATGGCCATACCGAGTCTTGGAGGTTGTTTTTGGGATGTCACTTTCTCTAACTCTGAGCTGGTAATGGCTAGATCTGAGGTCTATCTTTGAAAAGAATTTAGCATCCTGAAGTTGGTCAAACATTTTATCAATTTTGGGAAGGAGATACTTGTTCTTGATTGTAACCTTTTTCAACTGCCGATAGACAATGCACATACGAAGAAACCCATTCTTCTTTCTAACAAAGAGAACTGGTGCAACCCACGAGGATTTTCTAGTTCTGATGAAGCCCTTATCTACGAGATCCTTCAACTATTCTTTTACCTTCTTTAGCTTAGCTGGAGCCATTATGTAGTAAGGAACAGATATATGCTACATATCAGGAAGAAGGTCAATACCAAAGTCAATCTCCCGCTCAAGATGGACCCCTGGTAGATCATCTAGGAAAACCTCCGGATACTCATATACAACAGGGACAAACTGGAGAGTCGGGGTATCGGATGTAACATCCTTAACCTGAACTAGTTGGTACATGCAAACCTTAGAAATCATCTTTCTGGCCTTAAGGTAAGAAACAAAGTGACCTACAGGCATAGCTGAACTACCCTTCTATTCTAGGACTGGCTCACCCGAAACCCAAATTCTATCGTATGGGTTCTACAATTTACTAAGGCATAACATGCATACAACCAATCCATACCAAAGATAACATCAAAATCAGTCATGTCTTTCACACCTCAAGCCTACACCTGGACGTAACACGATACTTGGAGACACAAGTGACCCCAAGTCAACCCCAGGTCTATCATACACTAACATTCTGAGTAAACATGCACAACGAAAGTTTTAAATAACAGGTTTGTTGGTTTAAGACAATGTGAAGACTGAAAGTAAAGAAAGACATATTATACAAACATATATCTGAAAGACAAGTCTGGTCTGAAAGCCAACTACTGAGGAGTTGTTGGGACAGGTCCCCAGCTAACTCTAGATCTAAACAAAACAATATCCAAATGAAATAAACAAAGCCCTCGAATGAGGAGGACTCACACTCTGATCTGTTGAAATAGAATGCTCGAAAACTTAAGTAACTAACTGTGTTGAACCTGAGAACCTGCAGCTGTATCATAAAAAGATACAACATGAAATGCATGCGTCAGTACTTTGAAAGTACTAAGTGGGAGAAACATACTATTTATAAAGTCTGAACTGCGATGAAACGCCATGACCAACAGGTAAAGTGAACTAAACTACTGATATAATCTGAAATGGTCAAGATGACCCTATTTGATGGCCAAGGACATGCCCTAAATATGAAACACTAAATCTTAGACACTATACTGAACTGAGCTGCTTATTCTGATACTAGACAGGACTGACTAGTGGGAGAGTCTATAACCGACATTTAACCACGTGAGCTAGACGTGGAGTTCGATGTATATACCCCATCAGTAGGACCCAATATACCTTGCCAGGGTATAAAGGCATGAACTGAGTGATCACAAAAATATATCCGAGGCCAATCATGCCAAGTAATACTGAAACCTACGCTGCAACGTACTTCCGGGAATCTGGGTGCGTTGGAACCCCAGCCCGCTCGATGATAAGTTCTGCTCCCACTGGAAACCTAACTACTAAGCTGATAGCTCGAAGCTGGGGCCCAAGACTAGTCAGGGAAAAATCACTGCATGTAGCCTAAGAGCCATACCAGACCAGATTCTTAAACTGGGTTCTAAGACTGGTCATAGCTTCTTATCTAGAAACGTCGTAACCGTCTATAGAACAACTAATAACTGAATTGGGGTCCTGGGGCTGGTCAGAGCTTTAACTGAATATCATGACCACCTAATGGACCAAATAACTTGAATCTGAATCTAAGTCTGAAAACAGGAAGGCACCACTAACACCTCGAAATAAACTAGAGTCAAACTGATTCGTTGACATATTTTTGGACAACACTGAGGTTGCTAAAATCTGAATGAAGCTAGACTGATATGATTCTGACTGAGACTAGGCTGATATAGTTCTATGTTCTAACTAATAAAGTTTCTAAGTAGCTAATAGAGAGCTCATTCATGCCGACAACACGGACAAATTCATACTATAAGGCAAATTTCAAGAATTTGGGAGTTTCATTCAACAGAGCAAAAGTCATTCTCATTCATGGGATATTTACCCAACACATACGAATAGCAAGGAAATTCTAGGAATTCAACCCCAAAGCATTTTTCGTTCACTAGAGGGAATTTAACAAGTAAAAACCATTACTCAAAATTTAGGGATCAAATTCACTTTTGTAATAGTACTGATAATTTAACAAGAAACTGATGAAGATTATATTAGCAATAAGTATAAACATCATTCTGAGGGAAATAACGAAAATAACTGTGAATACTTCTCATACTCAAAAGCTTAGAGCTTAAAATTGATAAAAGAAATTGAGGAGGGCTTTGGGACGCAAGGGAAGGACAATCCTTTTGCTATAACCCCACATACCCGATGAAGAACCCAGGGAAATCTTGAGAACTTGAGGAAAAGAAAGATGCCCTAGTTTCTTGCTCTGAGTATTCTCGAGAGAACTTAGGGTCTGCTTTTTGAATGCTTGAGTGGAGAATGAGGAAAAAGACCCATTGCCCCCACTAAAACGTCTAAAACCGAAGTCAAAATGACGTGGTTTAATGCTTTGGAGAATATGAAATTACTAAATATCCCTTAAATATTCGTTGCGAAAAACTGTCAGGTGTCCCTAACGACTTGTCAGGTCCAACGAGGTGTTGGATCCTTTCGTTAAGTTCACTGGAAAAACTCTACTGACTCCTGACGGGCACATGATGAGTTGTCATGACAGGGAATGACTCGTCGTGTCGTCCGTCAGGTACACTGGTTAGAAAGCTGGAAAGGACTGGAGGCGAAGGACCTGACGAGTCGTTCCTGCTGATGACCACTCGTGTTGACCTTCCATCAAGTACACTATCTACCTCTCAAATTCTAAAACATCAGCTTGGCAATGGGTGACTTAACGAGTCGTGCAGCCTGATAATGACTCGTGGGGTTGTCCGTTGGGAAACACTAACTCATCATCTGGTGCATCCTTCCTACGGCTGACTTGACAAGTCGTTGGGTCCCTTAACGACCCATTAGGTTGGTTGTTCTGCAACTTTTTTGTAGTTTTCCAAATTTTCTAACTTAAGTCTCGGATATTAATTTTGAGCTTTTGGGGCATTACAATATCTCCCCCTTGGAAACATTCATCCTCGAATGTTACAAAACTCATAGCAACTAGAAGAATAACAATCAAAGCATTCAAATACTACTCATTTAACTTCAAAACGACCGAAGTGAATACCTCCATTTTAGAGTATATAACTGAACTGAATTTTTCTTTTCATAAACACAACGAAAGTTAGAAAGAAAATTTAGTTACATGAACTTAATTCAACAACTAGTTCAGGTCTAAAAAAATTCACATATCAAACTGCAATAGAGTCGGTAGAGAACAAGTGTGGGTATTTGGCCCTCATATCTGCTTCAGCCTCCCATGTAGCTCCTTCTACTTGTTGATTCCTCCATAAAACCTTGACTGAAGCTATTTCCTTATTCCTCAATCTACGAACTTGACGGTCCAGGATCTGGACTGGTACCTCCTCATAGGTGAGATTATCCTTGACTGCTACACTATCCAACGGCACCACAGAGGTTGGATCTCCGATACACTTTTTCAAAAGTGATACATGGAAAACTGAATGTACAGCTGCTAGTTCCGAAGGTAACTCTAGATCATAGGATACCTTGCTGATACGCCTCAAAATTATATAAGGTCCCACATACCTTGGACTGAGCTTCCCCTTCTTTCCAAACCTCATCACCCGTTTCATGGGTGAAATTTTCTGGTAAACCCAATCATCAACTGCAGACTCCAGCTCTCTTCTCCGCACATCTACATAAGATTTTTGGCGGCTCTAAGCTGTTTTTAACCTTTCTCGAATGAGCTGAACTTTCTTCCTTGCCTCATGGACCGAGTCTGTCCCTACCAAAGTAGCTTCACTGACTTCAATCCATCCTATAAGATATCTACACCTCCTACCATACAATGCCTCAAATGT
>JACEIK010001807.1:183995-194476 GCA_018107945.1 Datura stramonium | reverse complement strand
GTCTATTTTGAAAGCCCAACTACTGAGCAGTTGTTGGGATGGTCCCCAGCTAACTCTAAATCTAAACAAAACCACAAAACCATACCCAAATGAAATAAATAAACAAGGTCCTCGAATGAGGAGGAATCACACTCTGATCTACTGAAATAGAATGCCCTGAAACTGAAGTAACTATTTGTGCTGAACCTGAGAACCTGCAGCTGTATCCTAAAATGATACAACATGAAAAGCATGCGTCAGTACTTTGAATGTACTGAGTAAGTGGGAGAAACATACTGATTATAAAGTCTGAACTGCAATGACACACCATGACCAAAAGGTAAACTGAACTGAACTAATGATATAATCTGAAATGGTCAAGACGACCCCGTTTGAAGGTCAAGGACATGCCCTAAATCTGAAACACTGAATCTGAGACGTTGTACTGAACTGAGTTGTTTATTCTGATACTGGACTGGACTGACTAGTGGGAGAGTCTATAACCGACATTTAATCACGTGAGCTAGGTGTTGAGTCCTATGTATACACCCTGCCGGTAGGACCCAATATACCTTGCTAGGGTATAAAGGCATGAACTGAGTGATCACAAAAATATATNCAGAAGGTGTGTGGAAGGATTTTCCACTTTTGCAGCACCTCTGACTAAACTCCAATATACCTTGCTAGGGTATAAAGGCATGAACTGAGTGATCACAAAAATATATTAGGGGCCAATCAGGCCAAGTAATACTGAAACATACGCTTGCAATGTAGTTTCGGAAACCTGGGTGTGATGGAACCCCGGCCCGCTCGGTGATAAGTTCTTCTCCCACTCGAAACCTAAACTAATCTACTAAGCTGATAGCTCAAAACTGGGGCCGATGACTAGTCAGGGACAAATCACTGCATGTACCTTGAGAGCCTTACAAGACCAAATTCTGAAACTGGGTTCTAAGACTTGTTAGAGTTTCATATCTAAAAGCGTCGTAACCGGTCTATAGAATAACTAATAACTGAACTGGGGTCCTAGGACTGGTCAAAGTTGTAACTGAATGTCACGACTGCCTAATGGACCAGATAACTTGAATCCGAATCTGAGTCTGAAAACATGGAGGCACCACTAACACGTCGAAAATAAACTGGAGTCAAACTGATCAGGTGGCATATTTCTTGACAACACTAAGGTTGCTAAAATCTAACTTAAGCTGGACTGATATTATTCTGACTGAGACTAGACTGACAGAGTTCTGTGTTCTAACTAACTAAATTTCTAAGAAGCTAATAGAGAGCTAATTCATGCCGACAACATGGAAAAATTCGTACTATAAGGCAAATTTCAAGAATTTGGCAGTTTCATTTAACAGAGAAAAAGTCATTCTCATTCATGGGATATTTACCCAACACATATGAATAGCAAGAAAATTCTAGGAATTCAACCCAAAGCATTTTTCTTTCACTAGAGGGAATTTAACAAGTAAAAACCATTACTCAAAATTTAGGGATCAAATTCACTTTTGTAATAGTACTGACAATTTAACAAGAAATTGATGAAGATTATATTAACAATAAGTATAAACATCATTCTGAGGGAAATCAATGAAAAAACCGTGAATACTTCTCATACTCGAAAGCTTTGGGCTTAAAATTGATAGAAGAAATTGAGGAGGGATTTGGGGACACAAGGAAAGGACAATCCCCTTGCTAAAACCCCACATACCTGATGAAGTTCCCAAGGAAATCTTTAGAACTTAAGGAGAAGAAAGCTTCCCTAGTTTCTTTCTCTGAGAATTCTTGAGAGAACTTACGGTCTGCTTTCTGAGTCCTTGAGTGGGGAATGAGGAAAAGGACCCATTACCCCCACTAAAACGTCTAAAACCAAAGTCAAAATGATGTGGTTTAATGCTTTGGAGAATAGAAAATCACTAAATAGACCTTAGAAATTCGCTGCGAAAAATTGTCAGGTGTCCCTAACGGGTGACCTAACGACTCGTTATCAGGTCCAATGAGCCGTTGGATCCTCTCGTTAAGTTCACTGGAAAAACTCTTCTAACTCCTTAGAGGAACATGATGAGTCTTCATGACTGGGAACGACTCGTCTTGTCGTCCGTCAGGTACATTGGTAAGAACGCTGGATAGAATTGGAGACGAAGGACCTGGCGAGTCGTTGCTGCTGCTGACGACTCGTGTTGACCTTCCGTCAAGTACACTGTCTACCTCTCAAATTCTACAACTCTGGCTTTGCAACGGGTGACTTAACGAGTCATGCGACTTGATAACGACTTATGGGGTTGTCCATTGGGAAACACTAACTCATCATCTAGGCATCCTTCTCACGGCTGACCTGACGAGTCATTGGGTCCCTTATCGACCCATCAGGTTGGTCATTCTGCAACTTTTCTGTAGTTTTACAGATTTTCTGAATTAAGTCCCAGTTATTAATTTTGAGCTTCCGAGCATTACAATGGCTAATTCTAATAAATCGGCTGAGTTGAATTTCTTAAGGACTGTGACAGGGAAATTTCTATATACCCGTCGAGCTATAACTGAGGCATCAAGTGGAGTAGAGACTAAGAAGGATTCTCATAGGATTTTAGGACTGACTCCGAAACCAATAGCAACATAAGGAGTCACAAAATATAAAGTATCCCCTAGATCTAGCAATGCATATACATTAAGATGAAATACTCGTAATATACCAGTGAACACATCTGCAGAGACCTCATGGTCCTGACAAGATGAGAAGGCATAACTCTTGTTCTGAAGCTGACCACCACCTGCATTGGTGGATGCACCCTGCTGAGCCGAGCATGCGGGTGGAGATGCTAAACTGGTGGCTGGTTCACGGCCTCTACTCTAGCCCTGTCTGGTTGCAAGGCAATCTCTGAGCATGTGTTCGGGCTTCCCATATCTAAAACATGCATCTGAACCTGCTCAACACTCTCCGGTGTGCCTCCTACAACACCTTCCAGAAACTGGAATGTTGGGCTCTACTAACATGCTCCCCTGACCTTAGCATCCCGGTGTCTTTCCCCTCCAATCATGCCTAGATCTATATAGCATGCTGGCTGATGACGGCATTGGGGTTGATGATATATTATAAGAATGCTGATGATGTTTGCCATTGGACCTCTACTGGGAAAACCCATAGCTGCCTGTCCTAGCCCTCTTGGCCTCTCTCTCCCTTTCCTTCATCTAATTCGCCTCTATCTGGTGGGCATATATAACCAATCGTGAGAAGTCTAGATCACTATTCAGCATTGCAGTCCTACACTCCTTGACCATCGAATCTGATATTCAATACGTGAATCTGTTCATATGAGTTCTCTGATCCATAACCATCTCCGGCGCAGACTTGGACATTCGGGTGACCTCCAAGGCGTACTCTTGCACAATCATATTGTTCTGCGTCAAATTGACGAACTTTGCTGCCTTTTCTTCCCTCAACTACCTAGGGAATAATTTGTCTAAGAAGGCAGTCATAAAGTCATCCCATCTCACGGGAACTGCGCCCACTACTCTCCATCCCTCCACCGTCGATACCAAATATAAGCAACCCCCTTCAACTAATAGGAGGCTAAGTATGCGCTCTCTTCTCCTGTCACCCCCATAATCTAGGTGATCTTTTGTATCCCCTCTAGGAACTCATGCAGTTCCTCATCCACTTTTTACCCAAGGAACTCGGGTAGATTCATCTTGAGGAAATACCAAACTTGAAGCTACACTGCGCTCCATTCTAAGGGACATGGGCCACCGCTTGTTGGTTGACCTGAGCGGTCAAAACCTATGCCAATATTTGAAAAACCACTCATTAGAGACTTTCTCTAGAAAAGGACCTTCTAGTGCTGGCGGGGCTTGCTGGTGCCCATCTCCATTGCCATCTTCATGGCATTTCCAGTTTCATTCCTTCTACCATTTACTCGGCGTGGAGGCATGATTCTACAAACGCATATAGCATGAGTTAGAAGGATAGAGAGTTACTTTATCGCACAATAGAGATCATGAAAGAAAAGAAATTTCCTAAAACGTCTTGTAGCCTCTCCCCCATATGCGTGGTGCACTTCACACCCATTGAAAAACTCAACTCAACGTGGCTTCTAGATACCTTAAGACACTCTGAACCTTTGCTTTGATATCAAGTTTGTCACCACTCGAGCTGAGGCCCCAGATCGAGACATGAAATCTATAACCACGAATGGCTCCAAGTCGACCTATGGAATGAACATAACCGCTAAAGAGCATACATCAAATGAAAACTGATAAACTAAACATGAATAAGAGGAAGTCTGAAATACATAACAACCATACAGAGTGAACAATGACAAAAACTAAAGTTCTACATATTGTCTGGAAAAGCCTCTAACATAATTGAAGAGCTGATGGGACAAACTCACCAAATGTCGGAAAACTGAAAGTAACACAACTCATCAATATGAAGGTCCTCGAAGCATAAGGGCTCACCAATAAGAGAACTGGACTAAACTATAGAGACTAGCTAATGGCGAGACTAAATCAGTTCATCTAAACCTGTATCATGAAATAATACAACATAGAGTATGCGGTCAGTACTTGGAATGTACTAAGTATGTAAGGTGAGTAAAACAGGTTGAGTAAGTATAACTGAAATCATGCACATAACATATATCATAAGATCGTGAGAGTAAGGACAGTATGTTGATATCTGAAAACATGAATAATCATAAACTGAATCTCATATATGAATTGAATGATCCAAATCTGACAACAGAATCATATGGCTTGCCATAACTGAAATCATAAGTAAAAGCTTGTAAACTGATCATTGGGTCAAACCTGCTGAAAACACAATATCATAAGTTATAAACATGTATAACTGAAATCATGAGGAAAAATTGGAGACTCGTCTTAACTGACACCATCATGATAGAGCTTGCGTGATGCCCCAACTATTACGCTCAAGTGGACAGAGCAGTCCAAAACCTTTTTCAAGGCTAAGGATGCTACTATGATATCGATATCAAGCTGAAGGCCCCTTAGAGGCAGGGGAAGCTCACAATAGAGGTCTTAATGTAAATATATAAACCTATGTTGGTGCGTAGTTCTAAGACCCGAGGTTTACATGAACCCCTAGCCTACTCGGTGCTACACACTACTCTAAAAAATATGCAAGGTGCTCTTCATCATTTTTTAAAGAAGCCGAAACCATCATTTTTCAATGAAGCTGATAATATATTTATATGCATAGTCTTAAATCATAATATGGGGGGTTCCTGGATCCAAACATATCATAAGATGAAAATAAGGAGTATCACTCCAAACCATATNTAAGATGAAAATAAGGAGTATCACTCCAAACCATATGGTAAGCTGATATTATAAAACTGAACTGAATCATGAAAACATACTTAACATATGTGGGCTTTCCCAAATCTCAAAATCAAGAATACTTGAAAAAAACTTTATGAGTCAAAATCATAAATTCATACATTGGTAGTTTGTAAACATTCAATCATGCTAGATATCTCATTGTACTTGAAATCATAAATTATAAACTTGACTTTTCATGAACTTGCATAAATGGGCATAACTTTCTAAAACTAGAAATCATGAATTTATAATCAAAATAGGTATAAAATCTTCCCATGAATCATAAAATATACTTTGTAACATGAGGAGAATTGACCCATAAGTAAATCACAGAGAATTTCATAAAATTGGATTAAAACCCCATAATATCATAAACTTGATTTAGAACTTGAATTCATGAAATTGAGGAGAATTTTGAGCATGAGAGTGAAAGGATCTCTCATTCATAGAGCTAAATACCTGGGAGGATTGAATTTTCACTTTTCTTAGAAAGCCCAAGAGAATTTGAGATAGAATTGAAGAATTCTAAGCTTGATATTCAAAGGAGGGATTCCAATCTTGCACGCATGGGAGAAGAATGACTTAGAATAGTTTTAACCCCTTTAAAATACCTCTTGAAGATTTAGGAGCTTAGCAATTATAAAAACACCCTTACTGAAAAAAGTGACACTGTCAGTCCCAATGAGAGACTGGACAAATCGTGAGGTAGCCTGACAGGTTGTCCCCTGACCTATTTTCACCTTTGGAATTCCATACTCCTTCTTTTCATTCTGACCATGTCTCACTCGATGAGTCATGAAGTGACACCATTACTCGTCCATTCATTCTTCCTTATCACTGGATTTTGACATTTTTTCTACCTTGCCCAACCAACTGGCCGACCCAAAACTCGTGGGGAGTACCAATGACTCGTTACACCAATCGTTTTGACCACAAAAATGACTATCCTATATTATGGCACCATTTAAAGTTTCACGAGACGATCGGTCAAGTGACCTAACGAGTCACTTGACGAGTCGCCCTGTGACCTAGTGAAATTTTTTTTCTAGCTTTCTCCACTTCAACCACGGGTCAGATCTGAGGGACTTTTGGGTTATTATAGGCTAAGGTGATGATGAGAGGATATGATGGGTCACTGTTTAAAGTAACGACTCGTCCTGTCTGGTCATTGGTTGGAGAATCATAAGAGTAACATAATTTCCCCTGGAAGTAATGGATGGAGTGGTGAGTTATTGTTTTGTACGATGACTCATCCTGATTGGTCATTGATCATAACTTAAGAAGAGTACCATAAGTGCTTCAGATACAATTGAAAATTCAATGACCCGTCGTATCCAACGACGACCCATTGGAGTGTTCGTTGTACCCGATAGACAGTTTTTTATGCAAATTTCCAAGGGTGATTTCTTGAATTCCCAAGCTTCTAACATCCTAATGAAATTTTTTTAAGTCCTAAAAGGTGTGTTTTAATTGGTTTTATCCTATACCAATTCATTAGGCTCCTATGCATGCAATGTATTCAGATTCCCTTTCATGATCAAGCTAGAATTCTCCTAAATTTCTTCCCCAATTCTCTTGGGCTTTCAAGGCTAGTTTGGAAATCAGTTTACGTAAGTATGTAAGGCTATGAATGGAGGATTTATTCAAACCTCATGCCTAAACTTCTTCTCAAATTCATGAATTTATGTTCTTAATCAAGTGTATTGATTCCTAGGGTTTTAACCCAATTTTATGAAGCTATCTATGCTATGTCTATTAGTCCAATCCCCTCATGTTCTAAAGTTTGGTTTAAGTCTAATGGGAAGATTTTATCCTCAATTTGATTAACAATTCATGATCAAGTAGTTAGAAATTATGGCCTATTATGAAAGTGTTATGAAAAGTCAAGCTTATGATTCATGGTTTCAAGTACTATGAGATATCTAGTATGCATGAATATTTATGAACTCTCAACTTATAATTCCATTATTATGATTTATGAATGATTTTATGATTTGGAGCAAGCCCGTGAAAATTAAGTATGTTTTTTTATGATTTGGCCAAGGCTAATAAGATCAGCTTATCATATGGTTTGGAGTCAATACTACTAATACAGCTGATGATATATTTGGAGCCGAGACTCCCAATGTTAAGATTTCAAGCTATGTATAAAATTATGATTTCATCTTTGTTGAAAAATCATTTGAGCACTATGTGTGTGATTATGATTTCAGCTTCTTAGAAAAATGATGTGAGCACTATCATATTTTTGAGAGTAGTGTCTAGCACCGAGTAGGTTTAGGGTATGATGTTCCCCGATATCAGAACTACGCGCCAACGTAGGTATATGTGTACATGTTTTGGACCTCGCAAAGGAGTTTTCCCCAGCCCTAAGGGGCTCAACTTGATATCAATATCATGGTTTAGCATCCTTAGCCCTGGCAAGGTTTTGGATGGCTCTACCCACTTGAGTGTGAAAGTATGGACATCATGTAAGCTCTATCCTGAGAGTGTCAGTTATGAAGAGTCTCCCATAGTCCCTCATGATTTCAGTTATTCATTTTTATGACTTATGAGATTATGTTTTACAGGAGATTTGACCCAATGATCAATTTATGGGCTTTTACTTACGGATTTCTATTTCTAAATCTTGGGTAACTATATTCAGTTATGATAACCAACTTATGATTATGTATGTGTTAGATATAGTTTTCAGCTTGCAATATTTACTCTCATGATCTTTTGATTTAAAAGCATGTTTTCAACAAATGATTTATTAAGCATGTTTTAATTTCCGTACATACTCAGTACATTCTAAGTATTGGCTGCATACTCTATGCTATATTATTTCATGATATAGGTTCAGGTGATCCAGCTTAGTCTCGCCAATAACTACTTTCTCTTCAGTCTAGTCCAATACTTGTTTTGTATGAGTCTTGATTTTCTAAGGATATCTAGTAGTTATGCTTTGCATGTTATTTTAGTTGTTAGATTCTAGTGAGCTAGTTGGAGAAGTTGTCCCATCAACTCATCAAATGTTTTAGAGACTTTTCAGACATTATGTAGATGATTCAACTTATCGAGGGTTGACTACATTGTTTTGCCTATGTTATATTTCAGAATTCCACTTGTTCATGTTGTATTAATTTCTGATTTAGGTATGCTCTTAAATTACAATACATGTTCCATGGCCAGCTTGGAGCCATTCGTGGTTATAGGCTCCGTCTCCCAATCCGGGGTCTCAACTAGGGTCGTGACGTAAAACTTGTCACCTTTTTAAATTTCAAGACTTATTTTGGAACCCTCAACTCATTATCTTGTTTTGCATGGGCTAGTTTAAAATAACATGATAGATTCACAAACTTCTTAACATACATGAACTAGCCATGAAAACAATGTTGAAATATAGTCATGATACATAAGCTTGATATTTATGAGATTCGTGAGATTTTTTCATAGAAGTCATGTGTTCCTAGTTAGAAATCATAATTAGAATCATCAGAGAATCAATTTAATAAGTGATCATGGAGTTTTTGCATAAAAATGGTCTAACCCTAGAAATTCATGAAAATCATAGTTGGAGACTTGAAGGAATTGAAATCATGAAATTAGACTTGAGATTGGGCATGTGGGTGGAAGAAATCCCTTATTCATAACCCCACATACCTAACCAAAGAGTTCTTGACACTAGCTTGAGACCCAAGAAGAATTGAAAAGAAGAACTATAGTTGCATGAGAACCTAGAGAGAATTGAACTTCAATCTATGATGTTTTGAGAGGAGTGAGAGTTAAGGCTAAGTAAAACCCTCTAATACACCCTTTAGGAAACCCAAATTGATCTAGTTTAGGAGTTAAAAATATAAGAAGCTACAAAAATACCCCTAGGAACTCGCATTAAGAATATGCCCGTCAAGTCTCAAAACTCTTACCACGATTCATACTTGCTCACCACGAGTGGTGGTGACCCTTCATGGCCACTGGAGCCTTGCTGGTCAATCTTTGAACCCCTTCATATGACTCCTCAATACTAATCATACCATCATGGTACGATTCATAGGTTGTATCTGTGGTTAGCTAGACCATTTTTTAAACTCCATTTCACGAGTCTTTGTACGACTCGTACCACCTTATCATGAGTCGTGCTGAGACTTTTACTAAGGAAAAGTTTCAGTTTTTCTATTGGTTCATACTCTAAATCTAGGGTCTAGTCTTGGGGACTTTTGGGTTGTTACAACACCCCTTTTGGTGAATATGAAAAATATTTAATTTTTTTCCAGGATTTTATAAGTAATCCTTTTTACTTGTAGAAGAGTGAAGGTACAAAAATTCATCCACACACTCAATATACTTGAAAATTTTAAATCGTTAATCTAATGAAAAGCAATGATTATAAAAAGGAGAAAACTAATTGAAGCTCAAAGTAACACTAGGGATGGCAATGGGTGTGGTGCAGGACGGGGCGGGTTACAAGATTTGTGGCTGCAGGACCGAGGAACTCCAATTTTTTCAAAATTAGTGGGCGCGGGGCGAAGGCAGGTATGGAGTTTGGCAAGGAATCTTCCTTTTTAGTTTGCTTATTGGTCTATTTCTTTTTCTATGGAACTACATTTATTACTTCTATAATAGTTCGCACATAGAACAAATTCTTTATACCAAGGTGGCATAATTCATGTTGGAAAAAGAATCATTTCAATCCTAATACGGGTACAAAACATTAGGTGGTGAAGCAAAAAAATAGAAACAACAAATAATTACTAATAAAAAGTTGGACCTAGGAATATAATATCCCTATCACTATGTATGTGAATATTCAACTACTCTCTCCATTTCACTTTACTTGGACCATGTCGATTTGGTATTCCCCTTGAAAAAATTATTTATTAGAAATTTATTTTACTAAACTAATCTTATTAATTATGCTTTGAAAGTTTTAGTTTAACTATTAATACATATAGTGATTATTTAATGCTAAGGATAGTATTGGAATCATATAATAAATTTCTTTTTGTTTGCTAAATAGACAGTTAAAAAATTTGTACTTTTAGTGTAAGTGTCAAGTAAAATAAAATGGAGGGAGTATGACTTTAGGGTGCTGAAATATTTTTAGAAATTCAAACAAGCAATTGCTAACACGGGTAAGTTTGCTCCCGGTACCTATTAGCGTACTAGCTCCTGAGAAT
>JACEIK010001807.1:166230-179939 GCA_018107945.1 Datura stramonium | reverse complement strand
GTGTGTGTGTGTGTGTGTGTGTGTGTGTTAAGTGTGAGGAGATTAATTCATTTAAAAACATTTTCAAATAGAAGCTATGGACCTGGGCAACCCTTTCACAAAGATTTCATCGAATTGAAACTGGATCATGCTGCTAAACGTTGTTTCTTTGAGAATTCACCTTGGGTAACAAGTTTGGGGCCTATGAAGAACGTATCTACAGAGTTATATCTTCTAATTAGCTTGGATTGTCGGAGCTCTGCCGAGTAGAAGTTATAGAAATCACTTCTAATTAAGTCCTAACCATCTACAGGCAATAAGTAAGTGTTCCTACCTTCTGAATTCTATGAAATTCATAAGCTTTTGCCCGAATTTGATGTGTTATGACTTGTGGTTATTATGCTGTTTGAGTAAAGTTGCTGGCCGACTTCTTGATTAGAATGGCCTTATTCCCTTGACGTGAAAGCTATGAATTGGAGGGATTACAAGTTCTGCATCAAAGCATGATTGATTAAACAAGAATTCGACAATTGAGGTATGTTAAGGTTAACCTCTTTTGGCAAGTTATTCTCGTTATATAGTTGATACGACTTGTACCCTCGTAGTAGATTATGGTTGTACATGTTGGGGCTGGTTGCTACCATATGAATTGAGATTGTGATATAATATTGTTGTCGCCCAAATTACACCTCGTAAATGAGATATAAAGCAGTCGATGTCAAATATAGAACCCAACATGGAAAGAAATTGAGTTAATGCGTTTGGCTAATACTATTGGTGTACTTATTCCCTAGAGGGGAAAGATTTGAAAACAATATAATAAACAAGAGTAAAGACTAGTAAATCAATTTCAGTTGTATTCAATCAATAAAGTGACTAGGATTGTGTTTCCAATGACTTCCTCACCAAAAGGCTTTTATACTAGTAATCTATGCTAGTGTTTAGCATGCAATCTTGGTAAGTTAAGTTCACCTAAATGGTTGGTCCCCTATCTAGGTGATTATCACCACACATCTTGGTCCGTATACGGGTGTATGCTTAATTAACCCTTACCCTTAATATCAGATTAGCTATTTCAATACAAAGTCAAGCTATAAGATGAGGGTTGATAGCCTCAAATCTCCGTTGTTAATCCTTTTTCCCATTCATCACCCCCTTAATCCGGTAAGTAAGAATAAAATGAGTTCCAACGTTTGCAATCATTAAGAAATAAATAAAATGAAGGGAAAAAAACACATGCATTAAACCCCGTTCAAAAATCACTAAGTGTTTTACTTGTATGTGTTAATTCATCATGGTTCCCACAACCATAGTTATGGGTTTAGCTACTCATATTTGAATGATCACAATCACAAAATAAAGAAAAAATCATAATTGTAACTTACAAAGATTCGTAGAAGAAAACAACGTGAATTGAATAAAACTCCAAAACTGATGAACAAAACTTCAATGTTGTTTGATTCCCAAAATCAAGAACAAAATTACAAACTTTGTTTCTTGAACCAAGAATGATCATTAACGACACCAAAATTTGCGTGAAAGACAGTAAAATAAACTGTGTTAGAAAAATAAACCTAAATATTGTATTTATGGTCCCAAACAAACCTTTTCTTAACTAAAAATGGACTCCAGGTCGGCAGGGGTAACGGGCCAAGTAGCGACCCGTTGGGTCTCCCAACACATTGTGGCTAGTTATTTTGACTAGTTCTCAGCAACTCATACAGTCCTGGTGACAAGTCACCTAACGACTCGTTAGACTTGGGCACGAGTCGTTAGGTCCCTCGTGGCCATGGCTCACTAATTCCTCCAGTGCACTTGACGGATGCCCACATACCTGATGACAAGTCGTCACTTCACTAGAAGACTCATTATGTCTCTCTTCCGGTTCACTGGCATTTTTCAGAATTTTCCCTCCCTGTCTCCACAACTTTCATAACGACTCGTTACCAAATGTAATGAGTTGTGCCTTCAACTCGTGATGTACACTGGATATTCTATATTAAATTCCTGGTCTTCTCCACGACTCCAGGCATGAGTCGTGCATTGGGACAACAACTCATGACCTTGGTAGTAGCCTACACTTTTGTCCCTTTTTTCCTTACTTTGCCCATTTCCCGTTTCGGAGTTGTTTTCCTGCAACACTTAACACAAACACATCATATCTACAAAAACATATCCGAAATGTGCATATTTTCTTGGTTTTAAGTGTCGAAATTTTCATAAAATCACGGTATATCAACACCCTCAACTTAAAACTTTTTCATGTCCTCAGGAAAAAAAATAAAATAAAATAAACTACTTCGACGCTTCAATTAAAAGAACCTTAGGAAACTTACGACAGTCTCAACTCTTCATCTAATCAAAATTTCTAAACCCTCCTTTATTATCCAAAATCAAATCATAATGCATATGTAAAATTTTCAACCATGACACAGAGGAATCAAAACATGGCAAAATACTATCACTTGCAACCATGCACATAAATCTATAACACTAACCCAGACAGTTTGCAGATGATTTTTTTTACCAAATGCTCTCACCACAAAGAAGTCCCACACTCACTCATGTGTATATGATCATATCAATGTTTTTCTCTTGGGACTAGGTAAGATCACACTGGCACTCTCAAAGAAATTCTAATTGTACATATACAATACCATAAGCTTGCCTTTACTTTTAACACCTCGATTTTTAGATAGGTAACCAGGATCACTATAGGGCTTTTTAAGCTTGTAACGTAGGCTCGGGTTTGGGTATGATACATATGGGACTAGTAGCTTAACCCTCCTTCGCACTACACACACTTTGACTCCACTTTTAACCTTCTTTCCCTATTTTCTCCCTTTTTCCTTTGCTTTCTTCTTCTTTTACTTTCGTTTGCAACTACGAGTGCGGTGTTACTTCTTTCAAGTATTCATTGCTTTCACATTTTTTTCTCTTTTTTGTTTTTTAATGCTCTTTTTATCTTTAACAAAAAAAATTCTTTTCTTTTCATTACGCACACCGCATCTGCTCTTTCTTTTTCATTACTCAATTTCATTCCACGCTACTCTTCTTAATCACCCCTATAATAGCCACCCTCAACTTCGGCGATTTGCTTGAATTGAGGTTCATAATGTCCAAGGGGGGACCAGGGCCAAAACAGGTTCATTTTAATCAGAGCAAGAAGGTGAATTGGTGTACAAAAAGAAAGGTCAATTTAAGCTCAAAATTTGGATCAAGGTTTTTTTTTCATTTGATAGGTCTTTTAAGGCTAAAGTGGACTCATTCATCACAAATGTCCTATGATCCTTTCCTAGTTTCCCATCCTCTACCTCGGTACGACTGACCAGGCAAGTTCTATATTAACACACACAACAAAATTTAACTATTAAGTCCCACTCACACATAGCACAAGCCAACATCATCACTTCTACTAGCTGTTAGTTCAGGTACAGTCATACAATGATAATCATGTTCACAGTTTTAATGCAATGCAAAGATTCACAAAGGTCGTACTTGTCGATTTTAACACACACATAAATAAAAATTTAAGAGGGGTATCACATTATCGGTTCAAATAATTCCAAAAATTCATGCTCTTGAAATCCTTAAGTTCACCTAATTTTCCTTCGACTAACACATACAAATACAAAAACATAAAAATCTAAATGTGCCGGTTCTACTAGATAAGGAACACTCGAGGGAAAAGATATAATGTAAGAAAAACCCTCAGGTTATGTTCAACAAAAATACACAAGTATCAAAGCAACTTAAGGTTTTCTGCTGATATGAATCATAAATCAAACAGTAATTATACTCTAAGCATAGGTCAGGCAATAATTATACTCTAAGCATTTAGATACTCACAATGTTTGAGGATGAAGATGAAGAGTAAGTTTTGAATGTCGAGCAAATTTTGTGACATGTGAGTGATCGTGCCTGTGTGAACTTGAGTGCGATTATATGAATGATTTCTTGTGAGTGATGCTATGGGGGAATACGAGGGGAAATTTTTCTTAAAAGATTTGTGAGTTTCAACTGTGAGGGTATTCAGTGGGAGGATTTTAGTGATTTGATTCGTTTAAATCTTGATTTACCTTATTTAACCATGGGTCAGGTCGGATGGATATTTTAATACAAGTAAATCCCGACGCATGTAATGGGTCGTTAGCCTAAGCCAAGACTCGTTTGGTAGTTCGTTTAATTGAGTAGGTTTAGGATCTTACATGGGACCTAATGACTTGTGTTACGATTTGTGGTGCTACCCTACGAGTCGTGGCATGAGTCGTAGGCCCGGAACTGCAGTAGCTTCATGACGGGTCACATGACGAATCACTGGGTCTCCCAATAATTCGTTAAGTCATTCGTTCTTACCTATTTAGCTTAATTCCATCTTTGCTCCAGTAGACTTAGTGGAAGACCCCACGATTCGTTGTCACTGTCAATGACTCGTTTGGTCGACCGTTGTCTACACTTTTTTCTGTGGCAATGACCATGACCCACTGAACGAGTCGTTTATTCGTATGATGACTCATTTTGTGCTTTTTGGCACAAGCAACTCAAGTTCAAATTTTTGGTTTCAGCTTCAAATTTTGCATCTTAATCACCTGCACACTTCAACACACGTAAACACAATATTTTTCCTACAATTACAACTTGGGTTGCCTCCCAAGAAGCGCTTGATTTAAAGTCGCGGCACGACGGGTTTATTTTGACTACTCAGGCTTCACCAAAACACCTCCATGGGTTTCCTCCCATGTAGCACCTAATTTAACATCACGACACGACTCAAGTCCCCGAGTTACTCATATTTCACCTAGAGCGGAGGTATCCACCAGCTTTATTTCTTCTCTTTTCCCCAAATATGCTTTCACCCGTTGACCATTGACTTTAAATCGCTTTCCTTCATTGTTTTCCAGATCAATTTCCCCATGGGAGAATACTTTAACCACTCAAAAAGGCCCCAACAATTTGGGCTTCAACTTTCCAGGAATCAAGCGAAGACTAGAATTGAATAGTAGCTCCATATCATCTGGGCTGAACTCTCTCTTCTCAATCTTCCGGTCATGCTGAATTTTCATCCTTAGTTTATAAATTTCAGAACTCTCATAGTCTTTCAAGTGAAATTCATCTATCTCATTTAACTGATAAAGCATGAAGTTCGCAGCTTCGCTCCAGTCCAAATTCAGCTTCTTGAGCTCCCACATAGCTTTGTGCTCAAGTTCAACCGGAAGATGACATGCTTTCCCATATACAAGTTGATATAGAGACATACCTATAGGAGTCTTGAATGCGGTTTGATAATTCCATAAGGCATCATCTATCTTCCTAGCCCAATATTTCCGATTAGCATTCACAGTCTTCGCCAAGATGGTCTTTATCTCCCGGTTGGAGACTTCAACTTGCCCACTAGACTGCGGATGATATGGTGTTTCCACCTTGTGATTTACCCTATATTTTTACAATAATGTATGAACAACTGGATACAGAAGTGTGAACCGCCATCACTAATGATGGCCCTTGGAGTCCCAAATCTAGCAAATATATTCTTCTTCAAGAATGGTGTGACACTCATCCCTTCATTATTTGGAAGCGCGATTGCCTCCACCCTTTTGAAACATAGTACATAGCAACCACTATGTACTTAATCCCATTTGTGAGAATGAAATCAATGCCCCATACATCAAAAATCTCAATGACAAGGATGGGAGTAAGGGGAAGCTCATGCCTCCGTGATATGCTTCCTTGCCTTTGGCTTGCATCACATGCCTTTGCAAAATCATGTGTATCTTGGTGAATGGTTGGCCAATAGTACCCACATTTCAGAATTTTGTGAGTTGTGCGAATCCCGCTTTGGTGACCCCCAACAGGGGATGAGTGGTACACCTCCAGTATGCTCAACATCTCCACCTCGGGCATGCATCTCCAAATAACCCCATCAGCACATATGCGGAATAAGTAAGGCTCATTCCAAAAGAACTTCCGTACATCAGACATGAACTTCTTCCGCTGGTGAAAAGATAAGTTCTTCGGTACAAGATCGCTCACCAGATAATTAGCAAAGTCAGCAAACCATGGGATGAGATCCTGTGATGTAGCTAAAACCTGCTCTTCGGGGAATGCGTCATCTATGTCAAGCTCATCATGAAGTGCTGCATCTGGTTCCAATCTTGATAAGTGATCTGCCACCTGGTTTTCGGTCCCTTTCCGATCTTTTACCTCAAACTCGAACTCTTGCAGTAGTAGAACCCATCAAATCATCCGTGGCTTGGCATCCTTCTTTTCCATCAGATTTCTGAAAGCTGCATGGTCTGTATGAACTATCACTATAGTTCCAAGCAAGTACACCCAAAATCTCTCGAATGCAAAAACTACAACTAATAACTCTGGTTCTGTCACGATATAATTTTTCTGAGATGCATTAAGAGCCCTGCTAGCATAATAAATAGGATGGAAATTATTTTCACGCCTCTGACCCAACACAGCTCCCAGCGCCTCTCTGCTAGCATCACACATGACCTCAAACGGTAAAGACCAGTCAGGTGCCACTATAATCGGGGCAGTGGTCAATCTCTCTTTTAGGAATTCAAATGCCTTCAGACATGCCTCATCAAAAACAAACTTCACCTCTTTCTCAAGCAATTTACACAAAAGATATGCAATTTGGAGAAGTCCTTGATAAAACTTCTATAAAACCCTGCATTACCCAAAGAGCTACGAACACCTATCACAGAAATTGGAGGTGGTAGACTAGTAATTACTTCTATCATTGAACGTTCCACCTCAATATCCTTACCAAAAATCTTATGACCTAGCACTATACCTTCTTTGACCATGAAATGGCACTTTTCCCATTTAAGCACCAAGTTGGTCTCTTCACATCGCTGCAGCACCTTTCTCAAATGAGCCAAACAATCTTCACATGAATCACCTACCACCAAAAAGTCATCCATAAAGACTTCAATGATATCCTTCACCATGTTAGAAAATATAGACATCATGCAACACCGAAAAGTGGTGGGTGCATTACATAACCCGAACGACATCCTCTTGAATGTAAATGTACCATATGGACAGGTGAAAGTGGTTTTATCTTGGTCTTCGGGGGCTATAGATGTCTGATTGTACCCCGAATAACCATCAAGAAAACAGTACCATCCTCTGCCTGCAAGTCGGTCTAGCATCTGATCTATGAATGGCATAGGAAAATGATCTTTCTGAGTCCAGCGGTTCAACTTTCTGTCGTCCATGCATACTCTCCAACCGATGACTGGTATGAGTGGAATGAGCTCATTGTTAGCATTTGGGACCATCATGATTCCTCCCTTTTTCGATACATACTGAACTGAGCTAACCCATTTGTTGTTAGTAATAGGGTAAACCACACCCGCATCCAACAACTTGATGATTTCCTTATTGACAACCTCTTGCATAGGTAGATTCAACCTACTCTAATGGTCAATGATCGAAATACAATATGGCTCTAGGTGGATCTTATGAGTGCAAATACCGGCTGGGATTCCTATAATGTCTGCAATAGTCCACCTGATGGCTTTTTTATATCTCTTTGAAATGGAGACCAAAGCCTCCACTTGCCATTCCTCCAGGTCAGCTGCAACAATGACCGGTAAAATGTTACCAGTTCCCAAAAATACATACCGCAAGTGAGAAGGGAGTGCTTTGAGCTCCAATATCGAAGGCTCCTCAATAGCTGGCTTCGCTGGTGGGGTCACCAGATTCTTCAGGTCAAGATAAATCTTCTTTGGAGCATAAGTGTATGACCCTATACCAGCAAGTGCATTAACTATCTCCTCATTGCCTATGGATCTCCTCAACACCAACATTCATCAAAAGCTACTGCTAAGTCATCAAGAAACAATAATTCCTCAATGGGCATAATTGGAAACTCAAGTTCCACTATATCAATTACTTAGACCACCCTTATGTCATTTGGATGCTTCATGGATCGACATACATTGAATGCCACCTCCTCATTGTTCAACCAGAATTGTAGTTGTCCAGTTTCCATATCCACAAGAGCATGTTCAGTGGTATGGAAAGGTCGCCCCAAGATAATGGGAACCTCAAAATCAACTTCACAGTCCAGGATGACAAAATCAGCTAGAAATATAAAAGACTCCACATTCACTAGAACATCATAGAGAATTCCCACCAAATTTTTCACCATACGATCTGCCATCGAAGCCGCATTGTAGTTGGTTTGGGGCCTCCCAAGCCCAACTGTCTGAACACTTCTAGGAGCATCAAATTAACACTAGCACCCATATCACATAGTGCCATAGCAAAATTAAAGGCTCTAATAGTGCACGGTATGGTGAACGCTCCAAGGTCTTCCTTTTCCTAAACAAGAGAATGGGATTCTATTTTACTATAGTGGTGCAAATTATCTGCAGGTTTGAAGCTTACGGTCCTCTTTCTAGTGACAAGTTCCTTCACGAATTTAGTGTAGCTGGGCATATGCTCAAGTGCCTCGACTAATGGGATGTTCACAGATAATTGTTTCAACAAGGAAATGAACTTGTGATACTTCCCATCTTTGACCTATTTCTTCAACCGCTGTGGAAAAGGGGGAGAAGGTCTAAGAATAGGTGTGATCTTTTGCGGTGCCTCCTTTTCCTTCTCTTTGCTAGATACGTGCTCCTTTGACTAGGAGCGGTCTTCTCCACAAAATCATCAACCAAGATATGATCCTCAGAATCTACCATCCTATCATCATCAATCACTAAGGGCTCTGCTATCTTATTAACCACAACCGACCTTGGAGGATCACTTGTCGCCTTCCCGCTCCTAGTAGTGACCACCATGCAATGATTGTTATTTTACAGATTTTAAACTTATTACTGGGAAGTGTTCCTTTCTGCCTCTGGTTCATCACAATAGACATCTGAATCAGCTACTGCTCAATCTGCTTAATAGCCACAGTATGTGATTCCACCTTTTGGTTCATATAAGAAATATCAGCGCGGAGCTCCTTGAAGTGTCCATCTGTCAACTCCATCAACTTAAGTACCTTAGACAACATGTCTTCCACCCTTGAACCACTAGACTCTAGCTCACGATTCCTTGGAGGAACATATAGACCGCTTCTATCATTCTTGTACTCCTCTCGCTTTTTCTAGTCTCCATTGTCGTTGTATTGGCCTCGGTTGTAATTGTTATCCTTGTAGTAGTTTCGACCTTGGTTCCCCTGAACTTGACGCCAAGAGTCTTGATTATAATCCTAGGTGTTAGTCCGGAAACCCTCCCACTGATCATTCAGATAGTTTGCTTCCTCTTTAGATTATGATTCACCTCCATCATTTCTTGGGGCCTTGCCATGAGAACCCACAACATTCACCTTTTCAGCCCCGACTCCATTTAAATGCTTAGAAAGCAGCCCCATTGTGGTCTTTATTTTAGAAATATCCTAATCTTGCTCTTCATCCTTCCTTCTCTATTCTGCAGACATACCTACCACAAAAGTACCAACTAGAGTCTCCGACTCTCTTGTTTGCCAAGCGCAGTTGGTTTTAGTGATTCTGTCAAGTACCTCAGCAGCCTCAGCATAGGTGTGATTCATGAATGTTCCCCCAAACACGGTATCAACCACTGCCTTGGTGTTAGCATTTTGAGACCTATAAAAGATCTCCAACAATGTATCATTGGGGATCCTGTGGTTGGGAACCTTTTTGAGCTTCTTATTAAACCTCAACTGTGTCTCATGAAGTGCCTCAGAACTTAACTTCCTGAAGTTCTATATCTCATCTTTCAGCTGCAAAGCTCTGGAAGGTTGGAAAAAGCTTTAAAGAAAAGCTCTTTTCAACTCCCTCCATGAAGTGATAGAATCGTTGGAAAGTTCTGCCAACCAGAGCGTTGCCTCACTCCCTAATGAAAAGAGAAATAACCTCGGTCGTATCACATCCTGACTCACTCTCGGTTGTTTATATGCTTTGCAGATTCCCACAAAATTAGTCAAGTGAGTATGTGCATCATCAGTTGCATGACCCGCAAATATCCCCTTCATGTTGAGCAGTTGGATCATAGCACTGGTAATATCAAACTTTGCCCCAGCAGGCAAAGGGGGAGGGACAATAGCTCCAGTGGCACCAACTTTTTCAATATCAACATCATCATCCTCATTGATATATAAGTGCCTCTGCTGATCTGGACCTCTGTTCCTTCTAGCTCGCTTTGCTTCGGCAGCTAGGCGTTGCTCTTCAGCAACCCTTGCTAACTCTCGATCACTTTCCCAAGCTTGTTCTTTAGCCAACATTCTAGTTGTAGCTTGGTCCACTATCTCTTGTTCTTGTATGTTGGCCGTTCTCCTCAGATTTCGCATTGTTTGTTCAAGTTCTTGATTGATATGAACCAGGGATTTTCCTTGGCTCCTAGTATAGGGCATGCACGAACCTAAGACATGGTAAGAACAAAAACAACAATAGAAAATAAAAAGGAAATAAGGAGCAACAGTAAAGCAAACACAATTAACAAAAGCCTTAGTTGTATTCCTCGGCAATGGCGCCAAATTTTGATGTCTCCCAAATTACACCTCGTAAATGAGATATAAAGCGGTCGATGTAAAATATAGAACCCAACAAAAGTTGGGTTCGATCCAACGAGGAATATGGAAAGAACTTGTGTTAATGTGTTTTGCTAATGCTATTGGCTTACTTAATTCCTAGGGGGGAAAGATTTGAAAACAAAATAATAAACAAGAGTAAATACTAGTAAATCAATTTCGATTGTATTCAATCAATAAATTGACTAGGATTGTGTTCTCCATGACTTCATAACCACAAGGCTTTTAAACTACTGATCTATTCCGGTGTTTAGCATGCAATATTGGTAAGTTAAGTTCACCTAAATGGCTGGTCCCCAATCTAGATGATTATCACCATGCAACTTGGTCCGTATACGGGTAATATGCTTAATTAACCCTTACCCTTAATATCGTATTAGCTATTCACTGACAAGATCAAGCTATTAGATGAGGGTTGATAGCCTCAAATCTCCATTGTTAATCCCTTTCTGCATTCATCACCCCCTTGATCCGGTAAGAAAGAATAAGACGAGTTCCAAAGTTTGCAACTGTTAAGAAATAATTAAAACGAAGGGAAAAATAATACATGCATTAAACCCCATTCAAGAATCATTTAGTGTTTTACCTATGTGTGTTAATTCATCATGGTTCCAACAATCATAGTTATGGGTTTGGCTACTCATATTTGAATGATCACAATCACTAAATAAAGAATAAATCATAATTGTAACTTACAAAGATTTGTAGTACAAAACCATGTGACTTGAATAAAACTCCAAAACCGATGAACAAAACTTCAATGTCATTTGATTCCCAAAATCAAAACCAAAGTTACAAACTTTGTTTCTTAAACAAAGAATGATCATTGGTAACACCAAAATTTAAATGAAAGATAGCAAAATAAACTATGTTAAAAAAATAAACCTAAATATTGTATTTATAGACCCAACAAATCTTTTCCTAACTAAAAACAAACTTAGGTAGGTAGGGGTAACAAGCCAAGTAACGACTTGTTCGTTCTCCCAATGAGTCGTGGACAGTGATTTTGACTCGTTCTCAGCAGCTCATCTAGTCTGGTGACGAGTCACCTAATGACTCATTAGGCCTAGGTACGAGTTGTTAGGTCCCTCGTGTCCATGTCTCACCAATTCTTCCAGCACATTTGAGGGATGCTGACAGTACTTGATGACGAGTTGTCACTTCACCTGACGACTCGCTATGTCTCTCCTCGTCTTCACTGTGCATTCTTCATAATTTCCCTCCCAGTCGCCACGGCTGTTATAACGACTCGTTACCAGATGTAACAAGTTGTTCCTTCAACTCGTGAGGTACACTAGATCTTCTTTATAAAATTTCTGCTCTTCTCCACGACTACAGGCATGAGTCGTGCATTGGGACAACAACTCATGACCTGGGTAGAAGCCTGCACTTTTGACCATTCTTTCCTTACTTTTCCCATTTTCCGTTTCGAAACTGTTTTCCAGCAACACTTAATACAAACACATCATATCTATAAAAATATACCCGGAATGTGCATATTTTCTTGGTTTTAAGCATCGAAAGTGACGTAAAATCACGGCACATCAAATATCCCTTTTTGAGAAAGATTATATTCAATTCTTGATATCGCTAGAAGCAACATAGATATTTTCCTATTCATTCACTTAGCATCTATAGAGACTAGTGATATGTTGCTACCATACCAAAGCCATAGAGGTTTCTGCTTAGCTATTGAGCATACTTGGTTTGAACAGGGCAGCATAGGACACAATTGGGTGATGTATTTTACTATTTTGGTGCCTGTATATATAATAAAGCTTGCCTACATGCTTTTGGTGTACCTGACCTCCTATAGGGTTAGAATCTTGATAGTATAGCCCTACCTTCGAGTTGGTAGCAAAGGATTGCTAGATGAACTGGGTGGTAGTTTGCTAGGTAAATTTCCTGTTGCCAGTGACCTTATAACTTCTTATGACCCTCGGCATGTCATAAAGGTCACCAAAACCACCTTAGTCGTTAGTCATTTGATAGACAACCTGACGCCCTATAGAATGATATTGTCAGTTGATAGACGCGGAGCCAACACCTTTGGCCACTCATACAGATGCCCAGGTACGTGTTGCCCAGAAGGGCTAAGTTTAGATATACTTTCCGATGGGGCTACGACTTGCATACAGGAGCCCATATGGCTCAGATACAGTTACAGGAGCCCAAATGGCTCAGATACAATTACAGGAGCCTAGATGGCTTAGATACAATTATAGGAGCCTAGACGACTCAGATACAATTATAAGAGCCCAAACGGCTCAAATACAGTTCGAGGAGCCCAAACGGCTCAAGAACAGTCACAGGAGCCCAGAAGGCTCAGACAGTCTTAGAGGTTGAGTATACCTAAGTTACAACTTGCTTACGGGCCTATAGTGGTACAAATAGGGAGAGTATGGATTTCCTGCACTTGTCGGGGCTTATAGGCGCCTAGGTAGGTTATTCTATGTTGTTTGTACCTTCCAGGATTATAGGGGCTAGGTTAGGTTCTTGTTTGTACATTTACATGTTAGCTATAGCTTATATTGTAAGGTTATTTAGGTTAACTTCTAGCCCTTATTACTGATTACTTTCAATTCCTTATCAGCTTGCATTCAGTTATTATTTACTGCCTTATATATTCGATATATATTGTACTGACGTCTACGCATGGGGCACTGCATACTTGCCTGCAGGTCCAGACAGACAAGGTTCGAGACCTTCTCAGTAGTTGTTCAAATCCAGTAAACAGGCTAGCTCCTTTCTTTCGAAGTTGCCAGATGTTAGAGGTTTGACTACCTTTTGTTGTATAGTTTTTGGGTAAGTCGGGGCCCTATCCCTACAAATATTTTAATGTTTAGAGGTTTGCAGACTACAGTTCTTGGTTAGTTGTGCGTTTTTCGCTGTGTGGGGCCTTATGTGATATCATGTGTGTTGTTGGTCGCGTGGGGCCTAGTTATATTATCTACTAGCAGCATGATGGTCATGTCGGCCCGCATAGGATGACATTATTGCAACTGTTGGATTAGCTGATTTCATACAGGTGTTTATGTAGCAGCCTTATCAGCCCAATGCTATGTTTTTAGCCGAGATATAGTTGTTTGTTTTCTTGATAGGTACGACTAGTATGCACAAGAAGTGCATAAGCCCAATTTTGTCGGCTCAGAATCCAGTATGGCATTAG
>JACEIK010001807.1:126456-144059 GCA_018107945.1 Datura stramonium | reverse complement strand
TGGCCCTCTATTCAATTGAGATCACATTACAAATAATTCCCACGGCCAGACTTGAGAGAGAATGGAGAGATTAGTGAGTTTTCATCCGATTACGCTATCAAACGGGCTCGAATTCAAATTAACTTAGGGTATCAAAGTTTAATCCCACAGGGATCATTACTACGGAGTTATTTTAGCAAATTTCACTCGGTAAATCATAGCCTCGCTGAGCAAAAGTTATCAGAATTTCTCCAAACTAATTTCTATACGATCACAGGCTTCAAGTAAGTATTTCTCCCTTCTGAACTCACAGGTAATTTTACCTTTTCGGTCGTATTTCTTCAAGTTGAAGTATATTTGATATTATTATTAAAAGTTATCATTTTCACAGAATTTTGTACTAAAACTAGTCTCGTTCTCCCAGTAATATGATTACAGTTGGGAAGGGCTGTTGAATACAGATTGAACTCACCGGTTAGATAGAAAGTCGGCACTTGGGGTATGTAAGGCTATCCCTTCAACAAGTTATGTTTGATGTAAAGTTACTACGACCCGTGTGTCTATAGTACATCAAAGTAAACCTACTAGTGTCAGCTTTTATAAACTGAATTGAGCCTATGGTAACAAAATAGTAATTCTTGTCTGAGTTAATCTAGCTAGAATGGTTTTACTTCAATGTCGAGTAGTTGGATGTTATCCCATATAGAGTTCCATTTATTGAGGCTGCAAGGGCCATTTTGAGTTTCATTAATTGAGGTCGCGAGGGCCATACATAGTTCCATTTACTGAGGCCACGAAGTTCATTTTGAGTACCATTTATTGAGGCTGCGAGGACCATTTTAAGTACCATTTATTGAGGCCGCGAGGTCCATGCAGAGTTTTATTTACAGAGGTCGTGAAGGCCATTTTTAGTGTCATTTATTGAGGCCACGAGGGCCATACAGTGTTTAATTTACTGAGGCTGTGAGGGTCGTATTGAGTTTCCCCAGATTGAGGCCACGAGGGCCATCCCGAGTTATAGTATACACACCATCCTTAGTACTTAGGTAGTAGGAGCGGACCTTGTTTGCACTTGGCGGGGCTTATGGGGGCCTAGGTAGGTTCTTTTGTGTTGTTTGTACCTTACAGGCTTATGGTGGCTCGATTAGGTTCTTGTTTGCTTATATAGACTCGTTGTTTAGATAATTCAGACAATTAAGGCACTCAGGTTAAATCCTTACTCTCTTTTCCTTTAATTACTGTAGTTTTACCAACTTTCAGTCAGTTATTATCTTTCTGCCTTACATATTTGGTACATGTTGTAATGACGCCCACTGGGGGCACTGCATTACTTGTCTGCAGGTGCAGATAGATGCAGTTTGGGACGTTCTTAGCCTCCATCTGAAGTCAGTAGTTTATTCAGCTTCTTCCCTCCGGAGTTAAAAGTTAATAGAGGTTTGTACTTTTGATGTACAATTTTTGGGTAGGTTGGGGCCTTGTATCAACCATTATATCACTTCTAAAGGCTTGCAGACTATTGTACATTCCTTGTGGTTAGTTGTTGTTGGCTGTGTGGGGCCCGCGTATGCTTTCTTTCCTGTGATCAGCCATGTAGGGCCTTGTTTAGCTGTTAGTTGGCGGCCTTGTCGGCTATAGCATAGAATGCCTGACTTACTTTTCAGTTATAACTAGACACCATGGTGGCCTTGTCGGCCCGCATAGGATCCCTCTTATTACGTTTTTGTGGTCACCTGTCTTCTATTACAGGTGGCCTTGTCAGTTATAGGTTGTACTTACCACTGAGATATAACCCGCTTGTTTCTTGAATTAAGTGTCAAACATGCCCTAATTCTTTCAGGTTAGTTTAGACCAGTAGGGAACCAAGTGCCAGTCATATGTCCCAAGGTGGGGCGTGACATTAACCACATATGAGGGCACGAGTCGTCGTCATCACTACGAGTTGTTATGTTAGCTGTGGTCAGGAGTTTGACTTGAAGGGTGAAAGTTTTAGAAGTGTTCATAATGATTCATCACCACGAGTCATTGTGTACACCTCGAGTTGTGTGTCCCTCATGGTGACCAGTGAAGGTAAGTTCTAGTTCTGGAGATGAGTTTATACCATGAGTCATGGTCAGTGACGACGAGTCGTCCAGTCCCTCGTTGGGACTTGCAATGACTATCTTCTTGTGAATTTATTAAGGGCTTTTCCATAATTCCTAAGCTCCGAAGGCCTAAACTACATCGTCTTAAGCCCAGACGTGTGTTTTAAGAGGGTTTAGTTCATCCTAAGTCTTTCTCTCTCCATGCATGCAAGCCTAGTAGTTCTAAGGGGTTATCAAGCTTAGATTATCAAGTTCTTCCCCAAAATCCTTTGGGCTCTCATGAGGGTTGTGAAATTAGACTCTCCCAGGTATGGAGGGGTTATGAATGGGTGTATCTATCCACTCCCATGCCCAATTCCTCTTCAATTTCATGTAATTTCTAAGTCGATCAATATATGGGGTTTTAACCCAACTTGTGAGTTCTCTAAGTATTCATCATGGGTATTCTCTATGAATGTCTCTAATATTGAATTATGATTTATGGGCATGTTTTATAATGTTTTCAATTATAAATTATGGTTTCAAATTTTTACAAATAAGATGCCCATCTATGGAAGTTCATGAAAAGATGAGATTATGATCTATGCTTCTAGTTATGATGAAAGTATGATTTCGAATTATCCATGTCTATGTTCATGTTTTGAGCAATCAAAGTCTATTTCAAGAATGTTTACGTATTGGGAAAGCCCATATGATCAATTATATTTCATGATTTATCTTGATTTTATGTTATTAGCTTACCACATGGATTTTGGAGTCTAGACTCCCATTCTCTTACGCTTGTGATATGGTTTGAGACCAAGGCTCTTCATTTTATGTTTTCAAAATATGTATGTGATGTCATGATTCAGCTTCGTCACTAGACGATGGTCAGCTTGGTTGAAAAATGATGGAGAGCATATGCATGTTTTTGAAGTAGTGTCTAGCACCGAGTAGGCTAAAGTTTAGTCAACCCTATGCCTCAGAACTATGTGCCAATGTAGGTATGTTCAGATTATTTGGGACCTCCCTTGTGAGATTCCCCTACCCCAAGGGGACTTCAGCTTGATATTGATATCACGGTAGTGTCCTTACCCCTAGCAAGGCTTTGGACGGCTCTTCCCAATTGAGAGTAATAGTCGGGACCATGTAAATTCTATCGTGTTAATGTTAGTTATATGACTAGTCTCCCATTGTTCCTCATGATTTTAGTTATGCATGTTCATCAGTTACGTATTATGTTTTCAGCAGGTTTGACCTAATGTTCAGTTTTACTTATGAATAATAAGTTTGGGCTGGGTCGTTCAATTCAGTTATGTTTAAGTCATGTTTTCAGATAATAGCATGCAAGCTCTACTCTCAGACTCTTATGATGAAATGTTTTATGATATGCATGATCGCTTATTTAACTTACTTAGCAGTTTTACTTACCTTGGGTACTCGGTACGTTCCACGTACTGACTGCATACTCTATGTTGTATCATTTCGTGATGCAGGCTCAGACATTCAGGCTCAGCCCCGCCGCTAGCCAGATCTTCAGTGTTAGAATCTCCCAGTCAGAGTTGGTAGGTCCTCATCTTTCGAGGGCCCTTTCAGATCTTAGTGAGTTAATTGGGGTCTTGTCCCACTAACTCGTCAGTAGTAGAGTCTTATCAGACATAGTATGTATCTAACTTCAGACTTGTGCTATGTATTCAGTTATTCAATATTATTAGATTTTCAGAATTTCGCTATTTTATATGTTAGATATCCGCAGTTAAAATGTTGAGCATAAATGTTATGTTCATGCCATGGTTCTACTTGGAGCCTCTCGGGGTTGTTTGTCCCGTTTCTCGATTTCGGTGTATGTTCAGGTCATGAAAAACTTGGTATGAGAGCATTAGGTTTTGAAGTGCCCTATAGTGTCTGAAAGACGCATTAAGTAGAGTCTTTTTCATGGGTGTGAAGCTCACCACAATTATGAAGAAGAGGCTACGAAATGTTTAGGAAACATTCCCTTCTTTCATGATCTATGTCGTGTGATGAAATGTCTTTCTATCCTTCTAACTCATGCTATACGCATTTGTAGAATCATGCCACCTTGCCGAGTTAATAGAAGAAGAAATGAAAACGGAAATGGCCATAAGAATGGCAACGGAGATGGTCACCAGCAAACCCCACCAGCCACTAAGGAGCATGTACCTGAGCAGGTGGCCCATGCAGAGTTTAGGGCAACCATTCAGATGCTAGCTCAGGATTTGACTTCCCAGGCCAACCAATAGGCGGTAGCGCATGTCCCTCAGAATGGGAATGCGGCAGTGACAAGAGTCAGAGATTTTTTAAGGATGAACCCTCCGTAGTTCCTTGGATCAAAGGTGGACGAGGATCCACATGAGTTTGTTGATGAAGTTCTAAAGATCTCCAAGATCATGGGGGTGACCGGGGAGGAGTGCACAAATTTAGCCTCATATCAGTTGAAAGGTGTTGCGCACATCTAGTTCAGGTAATGGAATGATAGCAGGATAGTTAAAGTAGGCCCCATTGGTTTGGATGAGTTCCATACCATATTTTTGGATCAGTTCTTTCCTCGTGATATGAGGGTAATATGACGGTTCAGGAGTATGCTTTAGAATTCACTCGCTTGTCCAAGTTTGCATCTAAGATGGTGACAAATCAGAAAGCCCTATTGATCGGTTCGTGTATTGGATAGCAGACTATTTGGTCAAAGATTGCCGGACCGCGATGCTCCATCAGGACATTGACTTCCCCTATATAGTTCTATATTCCTATTAGATAGAGCTGGTGCAGGTAAGCGAGCCGAAGAGAGAGGCTAAAAGAGCCAGGACCGATAGCTTTGGATTCTCCCAACAGAGACATAGTTGTGCGAACCATCAGCAGTCCCACCAGAGATCATTAGCCCTAGCTCCGTCAGTTATGAGTGTGCCATCCATATCTAGGTGCGGCCAGAGGGGACGAGCATTAAGATCTCAAGGTCAAGGGAGAAGACCCGTAGAGCCCAGCATCCCAGAGTGTGGCCGGAGACACAACGGTTAGCGTTTAGAAAATTTAGGTGCTTGTTTAGGGTGTGGGAAGCCTAGACGTATGCTCAGAGATTGTTCAACAGCTAGATAAGGCCAGGATAAGGGCTGAGGCCCAACCACTAGCTCAGCAGCCCCACCAACACTATCAGCTCAGCAGGGAGCATCCACTAGTTTAGATGGTGGTCAGTGCTAGAAAAGATTCTATGCCCGATCATCTCGTCAGGAGCAAGTCCCTAGATGTAGTCACTTGTATGTTATGAGTATTCCACATTGATGTATATGCATTGTTAAATCCAGGGGCTCCTTATCTTTTGTGACGCCCTATGTTGGTAGTAGTTTTGGAGTTAGTCCCAAAATCCTATTAGAACCTTTCTCAGTCTCTACTCCAGTCACTGACTTAGTTATAGCCAGAAAGATGATTTCCAAGGGTTGCGTGTACCATCTAGTTAGGGTTAAGGATGTTACATCCGAAACCTCGACTATCCAGTCAGTTCCTATAGTGTGTGAATATGCAGAAGTGTTTCCAGATGATTTACTAGAAATTCCTCCTGAGTGGGAGATCGATTTTGGAATTGAACTTCTTCCTGATATGTAGCCTATATCTCTTCCTCCTTACAGAAGGGCCCCAGCCGAGTTAAAGGAGTTGAAGGAGTAATTAAAGGATATTTTAGATAAGGGTTTCATTAGATCTATCAAATCCCCATGGGGTGCACAAATGCTCTTTGTCCGAAAGAAGGATGGTTCCCTACGGATGTGCATTGACTATCGAAAATTAAAAAAGGTCAAAATCAAGAACAGGTATCGTTTCCCTGGGATTGATGACTTGTTCGACCAGCTTCAAGATGCTAAGTGTTTCTCAAAGATAGACCTCATATCCGGAAACCATCAGCTCAGGGTTCGGGAGAGTGACATTTCGATGATTGCCTTCAGGACTCGGTATGGTCACTATGAGTTTGTAGTTATGTCTTTTGGATGAAAGAATGCTCCTGCAGCTTTTATGGATTTGATGAACAGAGTGTTCAAGCCATATTTTGATATGTTCGTGATTGTGTTCATGGATGATATTCTCATATACTCCTGGAGAAAGGAGGAGCATGCCGCTCATTTGCGGGTGGTGCTACAGACTATTAAGGATCGCCAATTGTGTGTTAAGTTCAGTAAGTGCGAGTTTTGGCTACACTCAGTAGCATTTTTGGGTTATGTGGTGTCAAGTGAGGGTGTGCAGGTTGACTCCCAAAAGATAGAAGCAGTGAAGAATTGGCCTAGACCTGTTAGTCCTTTAGATATTAAGAGTTTCTTGGTTTAGCTGGTTACTAACAGAGGTTTGTTGAAGGTTTTTCATCCATCGAAGCACCGTTGACTAAGTTGACCCAGAAGAAAGTGAATTTTCAATAGTCAGAGGCTTGTGAGGAAAGCTTCCAGGAGTTGAAGACTCGACTCATCTTAGCACCAATGTTGACCCTACTCGAGGGTACCTATGGGTTTGTGGTATACTGTGACGCCTCAAGGATCGGCCTTGGTTTTGTATTAATGCAGCATGGTAAAGTAATTGCCTATGCTTCTAGGAAGTTTAATGTCCATGAAAAGAACTATCGGACTCATGACCTCGAGTTGGCAGCGGTAGTGTTTTCCTTGAATATTTGGAGATACTATCTATACGGGGTCCATGTAGATGTGTTTACGGACCACAAAAGCCTGCAGTACGTATTTACCCAAAAAGATCTGAATCTACGTCAGAGGAGGTGGTTGGAGCTTTTGAAAGATTATGATATGTGTGTCATTTATCATCCGGGAAAGGCAGATGTGGTGGAAGACACTCTTAGCAGGCTTTCTATGGACAGTGTGTCCCATGTAGATGAGGAAAGGAAAGAGTTAGTGAAGGATGTGCATCTCCTTGCACGACTAGGAGTTTGTCTTGTTGACTCAACAGATGGTGGTGTCATTGTTTAGAATAGATTAGAATCTTCGTTGGTGACCAAGGTCAAAGCTAGACAAGACGAGGATCCTATTTTGGTGAAGTCAAAGAAAGTCGTTCAGAATCAGAAAGTGAAGGTCTTCTCCCAAGGGGGAGATGGTGTGCTTCGATATCAGGGTCATATGTGTGTTCTAGGTGTTTATAATTTGGGAGATCGGATGTTACAAGAGACTCATGGTTCCAGGTATTCAATACATCCAGGTGCTACCAAGATGTACCGTGACATACGGGAAGTCTATTACAGCTTTTCAGCTTTATAATCTCGGGCACCTGGGAGCTCACTTGTAAGCTTCCCCTAGTCCCAAGGGGCCTTCAGCTTGAAATCAATATCATGGTAGCATCGTTAGCCCTGGCAAGGCTTTGGACGGCTATGCCCACTTGAGTGTAATGGTTGGGACCACGTAAGCTCTATCGTGGTAATGTTGGTTATATGAAGAGTCTCCCATTGTTCCTCATGATTTCAGTTATGCATGTTCATCAGTCATGTATTATGTTTTCAGTAGGTTTGACCCAATGTTTAGTTTTACTTATGAATAATCAATTTCAGCTTCGGGTCATTCGATTCAATTATGATATTTAGTTATGTTTAAGTCATGTTTTTCAAATAATAGCATGCAAGCTCTACTCTCAAACTCTTATGATGAAATGTTTTATGATATGAATGATCTCTGATTTTACTTAGCGGATTTACTTACCTTGCATACTCGGTACATTCCACGTACTGACCGCATACTCTATGTTGTATCGTTTCAGGATACATGCTTAGACATTCAGGCTCCATCCCACCGCTAGCCAGATCATCAATGTTAGCATCTCCCAGTAAGAGTTGATGAGTTCTCATCTTTCGAGGGCCCTTCATAGAAATTATATTCAGTATTTTCAGTTTCAGACTTTAGTGAGTTAGTTGGGGTCTTGTTACACCAACTCGTCAGTAGTAGAGGCTTATTAGATATAGTATGTATTCATCTTTGGACTTGTTCTATGTATTTAGTTATTCGATGTTATAAGATTTTTAGACTTCCACTATGTTATATGTTAGAGTTCCGCAATTAAAATGTTGATCTTAGATGTTATGCTCATGCCATGGTTTGACTTGGAGCCTCTCAGGGTTCTTTGTCCCTTGTCTCGATCCGAGCCTATGTTAAGGTCGTGACACATACCAAAGAGTTTCATCAAGTTGTTTAAGCCTCACAGAAGCCACAAATGGCATACCACAACCCGTGGTATGTCACCACGAGTCATGGTACGCCCCGTAGCATCGGATGAGTAGATTTTTAAGAACTTTTTCCCAGAGGCATTTTTATAATTTCCTATGCATCTAAATCCTTAGTGACATCATTTTGGGATTCCTTAAGGTCATATTGAAGGGATCAACCTAGCCTAAATGGTCACCCTCTCCAAATGATCGATAGTGGGATTTTCTCTCAAGAAAGGAGCTAGGGTTCTTCTTTAAACCTCTTCAAATCTTCTTGGTCTGTTCAAGAAAAGTCAAGAGATCATCAACCCAAGTATTTAGGGTTATGAATGGGGGAATTTCTTCCACCCTCATTCCCTTTCAAGTCCAAATTCATGATTTCTAATTTTAATGTTCTAAATTGTGAAATTCTAGTGTTTAACCCAATTCAATGCAATCTTTCATGCCATCTCTATGTGTTGTTCAGTTACCTCATGTTTCAATTGATGATTTATGTCTATTAGGGCAGTTTTTTACTCTCAATTTACTTACTAATTCATGATTTAAGTTTATGAAGACTATGCCCTGTTATGCATGATTTATGAATTTTAAGCTTACAAGCCCATGATTTCAATTATAATGAATTATCAAGTAGGCATTAATATTTATGAAATTCTTAAACATATGAATCCTTGATCTTAGCATATGAAGTCTATTTCAAGTATGCATGATTTTATGATTTGGGAAAGCCCACACAAATTATGTTTCCATGATTTAGTCAAGGTTAATAAGATCAGCTCATCATATGTTTTGGAGTCAAGACTCCTAATATTAATATTTCAAGCTATGTACAAATTTTGATTTCAGCTTCATTGAAAAATGATGGGAGAACTATACATGTTTTTTGGAGTAGTGTCTAGCACCGAGTAGGCTTGGGGTTCCAACATTCTCGGTCTCATAAACTACACGCCAACATAGGCATATTTATATTTGGGACCTCTCAAGAAAGTTTTCCCATGCCCCAAGGGGCCTTCAGCTTGATATAGATATCATGGTAGCACCCTTAGTGCTAGCAAGGTTTTGGACGGCTCTAGCTACTTGAGTGTGATAGTTGGGGTATCACGTAAGCTCTATCATGATGGTGTCGGTTATGATGAGTCTTCCGTTGTTCCTTACGATTTTAGTCACACATGTTCATGACTTATGATATTATATTTTACAACAGATTTGACCTAATGATCAGTTCATGAGCTTTTACTTACGATTTCAAGTATGACAAGTAATTAGATTTCTATTCTAAATCTTGGATCACTATGTTCAGTGTCACGAACCGAGTCTATACCCTGGATGAGACACGGTACTTGGAGTCACAATTAACCCCAAGACAACCCATGGTGTATCATAACACTGGTAATCTGAGTAATCATAGCAGAAGATTAAGTAATAAAATCAGTTAAGAAAAGCTGAATAATAAAAGTTTATACATCTGAAAGGAAAACTAAAAGTCTAAGTCTATGTATGAAAGCTATCTACAACTGATGAGTTGCTAGGACAAGCCCCCAGCTAACTCTAAAATCTAACTGAATGAAACAACTAAATAATAAAATATTATCCTCGAAATATGAGTACTCACCAATTGCAACTGCTGATATCACCGGAAGGAAATTGTCTAACGGTGCTGGGGATGAGAACCTGCGCCTATATCATAATATGATACAACATAGAAGGTATGCTTCAGTACTTTGAATGTACTAAGTAAGTGGGGGAAAATATAACAACGAACTAATAACTGAACTGTAATGAGATGTAATGACCAACTGAAATATTGAAAACTGAATAACTGAAATATAAGTGAGATAGTCAATAATGACCCCGGCAGGTGGTCATAAACATGTCCTGAATCTGAGATACTGATCTGAGCTAACGGTGTTGAACTGAACTGCACTGAACTGAGTAAATTTGAAATTGTATTGAACTGAGCTAAACTGAAACTTTTCTAACTAGTGGGAGTGTCTATAATCGACATATAACCATGCAAGCTAGACGTGGAGTCCGATGTATACACTCCATCAGTAGGACCCAATATACCTTTCCAGCATATAAAGGCATGAGTTGGGTAATCACATGTCTGGGGCCACAGGGCCAATAATATAACCTACAGTTTTAACGTAGTTCTGGGAACTTGGGTGCGCCGGAACCCCGATCCGCTCGGTGCTAAGTCCTACTCCTACTGGATATTCTTAGACTGACTACTAAGTTGATAGCTCGAAACTAGGTTCAATACTAAGTTTGGAATACCTATCTGGAAGTACCTTGAGAGTCTTATCGGACCGGATTCTGTAACTAGTGTTCTAAGACTGGCCAGAGCTGCTTATCTAGAAGCATCATAACCGTCTAAAGAACAAACTGAAATATGATAACTGATATCTGAGTCTAATAACTGATAACTGGGAGGCACCACTGGCACCTTAAGAGAAGACTGTATTCAAACTGGTTATCTTACATTTTTGAATAATACTGAACATGCTAACATTCTGGCTGAAACTGGACTAGCATGCAATTGACTGATATTCAACTAATTTTAACAATATGGGAGCCCCAACATTGGTAGAGTCAAGCAACATGATTAACTACTCAATTATGCTAGACCCTAAAATACTGCATTCAAAAGCTAAGGCTAAACCATTTCACAAGAAGCTAGTTTCCATGTGATTTCAAAGAATTTAGGAAAAACATAGAAACTAATAACAGGGATAATGTTCCATATGAAATTTATAGAATTCTGTCTGAAAACTTTATAAATTATGAAACCTCAGGGCTATAACTGATAGAACAATTAAGGAAGGGCTTTGGGGACATAAGGGAAGAACAATTCCTTTGTTGAATTCCCACATACCTAGTGAAGAAATCTCGGAGAAAATCCCTTGAGAATCTGAGGATAATTTCGAGTGCCCTAGCCTTGCTCTATGTTTTTCTGTGAGAAGTTTTTACGAACTAATTTTCTGAGGGGATGAGAGGGGTAAAGTAATCATCGATTACCCCTCTAAATTCCTTGAAAATAACCCAAATGACATAGTTTAGGGATTAAAAATATGGGAAATTACTAAAATATCCCTGGGGAAAAACTGCCAACAGGGACCAATGGGTCACTCAACGAGTCGTTGGTTGAGACCACGACTCATGGGGACCAGTCGTTGGTCCTAAGGCCTAGGTTCTAGGCTCACTAAAACTGTAAACGAGAGGGACCATGACTCATTGGATGAACCAACAGGTCATTGGTTCCTCCCATGGTAACTGGATGAGAATTCTGGGAGGCTTGACGACGGGCAACACAACGACTCGTTGGTAGACCCAATGGGTCATTGTGTCGAGTCGTCACCACCACATGAAAGGTTTCTAAGATCCATAAACTTTGCACCACGGGTGGTCATAACGACTGTTGTGTGATATAGTAGGTCGTTGTTGCCACTCATTGTCACTGAAAGAGGTTTCTGGGAATCCCAACTAATGACTCACATGATGAGCCATTGTATCACACGATGAGTCGTTAGTTGAGTCATGGGTTCCTGAAAAGGAAATTATGAGTTGGGGACCAATGAGTGACAGGACGAATCATTGTTTCTCACAACAAGTCGTTTCATATCCCGTTGGTTCTCGAAGGACCAAGGCAGGGCTGACCACGGCTCATTGTCTCGATTGTTCAGAGGTATTTTTTTCTGGTATCTCTTGAATTTTTCTTGTAAGTTCTGAGTTTGGTCTAGAAAATTTTTGGAGTGTTCCATTCAGTTATGATAACTAGCTTATGATTATATATATCTCCGATACAGCTTTTAGCATGCAATTCTTACTCTCATGATCTTTTAATTTGATATGCATGATTTCAACTAACATCTTACTAAGCATATTTTACTTACCTTACATACTCAGTATATTCAAAATACTAACTTCATACTCCATTATATATCGCTTACATACTCAGTATATTCCCTAGTTAGCCCCTATTGGGTGAGTCCTCATCTTCCCAGGACATTCATTTAGTTATGTTGATCATGTAAGTTTAGTTTCAGACTTGGAGATAGCTGGGGGCTTGTCCAAGCATCTCATTAGATAGTAGAGGCTTTTCAAACATAGAGTAGTGTGTTTAGTTTGAGATTCAGCATCCTGATGTATTCGCTTGTCATATGCTTTATGATATTCAGTTTTCCACTTATTCAAGTTTAAGTTTTTAAGTTTCCCCTTTAATTTATGCTCCTGAGTTGGTATGCACATGCCATGGGTTGACTTGGAAACATTTGTAGTTCTAGTCCCATGTCTCGATCGGGGATCCTAGCTCGGGTCGTGACAGGTGATCAGGCCTAGTATGATTGTATGAGCTTAATGTAGAAACTTAGTTGTTAGGAATGAAACCATAAGTTTGATAGTATAAATTAACTATCTTAAAATGAATTCGAGATAAGTAAAGAACAGGTACTTGTGAGAACCATCGTAGCAGTATTGAATAACTAAATTTGGTTTGCATTGAAATGATATGTGTGTTAATGAAATTTCCTTGTGCAATGAATATGTAAAAGGGATGATGATAGGCCATGTATGCTGTCTTGAAATGGGGAATAATACGAATAATAATTTTTCTCAATATCGAAAGAACCTGTAATGTGAAAGATCCTTATATGAGAGGGTAGGAAAGGTTGAACCAATGAATTGTAAATGTTACCTTATGTGTTTTATCATTGTGATAGATGATGCAAGACTTGGCTAATTGATAAATAACTAGAAAGATAGCAAGTTACGACTACAAGGAGTTACACCCTATATAATGATGTATATATTTGCAGATTGACAATATGATTAATTGGTCTTTGTATATTGATTTTGATGGAGGTATGATTATTTAGTTGCATTCTGGACAAACCCCGAGATGAATAAATGTGGTTTCTTGTTGTGAAATTTAAGTGTAATTTGAATAATCGATGTGTTCTTATGAGGGTTTATGTGTGTTGATTTAATTAGTAGCATGTTGAATTATACTGATGATTGTTGATTTATAGATATATCCTTCTAAACTATCCTATAAGTGGACTGAATGAAATGCATAGCAAGTTATGTCGATGAATGTTGGTGATATCTCACCCTGAATTGTCATATAAGGTGATTGATTTATAAGCATATTGGATATATTGACGAAAGTTGGATAATAAGTCCCTTCCCTGAGATGAGAGGCTCATGTTGTCACGACCCGAGAGTACACCCGGATCGTAGACACGAGACAAGGAGTCCCGAGAGACCCCAAGTCAACCCCTGGCATGAGCATAACACTAATTCATTCATATACAATGGAAAACTTAACTTATCAATCATAAACTAAATGAAAATCGTACCATGAATTGTAAGGAACGACAAACTAAAATACATTCATCAATGACAAAATATTACAGATAAGTTTGAAAGCCTCTAATCATGAAAGCCTCTAATCAATGACAAAAGACGGCTTGAAGGGACAAGACCCCAACTAACCCAAACATTCTGAAAACATAAGACAATTAAACTAGTCTGAACATGAAGCCCTCAGATCATGAGGACTCACCACTGGAGATTTAGCAAAACTGAGCACGAACTAGGGATGATGCTGAACCTGCGAACCAGATCCAGAAAATATATGGGTCACTACTCGAAAAGTACTAAGTATATAAGGTATGCAAAACAATGCTTAAAAACATAAAAGTTATAGGTGTAGGAACATCATGATCATAACACCCAAATTGTAAGTATATAGTAAGGCTCAATATTTTCAAAAATAGGCATAAACCCGTCAAAGTCATAACATGCGGGGAAAACATTTCATAAATCATAACTTGAGCCAAGATAACATAATCATGCATATTTCAAAACCATGAGGAATAATGGGAGATTTCTATAACCGACATACTCCACATGAGCACACATGAAGTCCGACTTCTACGCCTAGTCGGGAGGCTTTTCATACCTTTCCAAGGGTATGAACCATGAAAGACATGATATCACTCATGAAGGCCCCGTAGGGAATATGGGACAGTCACTGAAGAGGTCTCAAACATAATTCTACGGTGGCACGTAGTTTTGAGATTCGGGGCATAACATGGGCCCCGAACCTACTCGGTGTTAAGTACTACTCCCAAAACATGAAACATGCTCATAGAAATTCATACATTACATGCACGACTAGTTTAATCATGAAAATCATACCATGCTTGAGAGTTCATAGTACTAGCCATGGAATTTGGGCCCGTGAGTTGGCCATAGACATAGTTTATAAATCATACACAACATATGGGCATGGCCCAAAATCTTAATCATGCTTCAAATTCTTAGCTTACGCGAAACATGATCACGACAACATAAGAAATAGAAAACTTGAAGAAATGCTTGAAATTCAAAAATTCTTATTAAGCTTGCGGAATCATCATGAACATGAATTTAACTAAAAATCCTTCATTATTGGGCATCCAAACTTCCAGAGTTTTACATCATGAAATATCAAATATACAAGCAATGTCAGCCCAAGTACTTCAAAATCCATAATTTAAACATACTACCACACTTTCATATAAACTTGTGAGAAATCATGCAATTGGGTTAAGACCCACAAGAATTTGGTAACTTAATCATAGGAAATGGAAAGAAATAGGCTTGGGTAGGGTCTAATCTACCCATTCAAGTCCCCGTATACCTGAAAATCCTTGTTTCCTAATTCCCCTGTGAATCCCTAGATTGGAACTTGAAGAACTTGAAGGTGAGCACTTGAATCCCCTTTTCTCCTTCCTCTCTACTCTTACAAACATCAAATGAGGTCTATCATGGTTTATTTCCCTTTAATAGACCCCGTCTTGACCTCAAAACGACGTAGTTTAGGCCTTAGGAGTGTAGGAAATTATGAGAAGGCCCTTACTATTTCGCAGAAATTAACTGTCAGGTGACCCTAACGGGCGACCTGACGATTCGTTGCCAAGAGCGAAGGGTCTTCTGGTCTTTTTGTCAAGTCCATTGGAAATTTTCCTTTGGCTCTTAACGGAGGACATGACGACTCGTCCCCCGGGGATACGACTCGTTGCGCCCTTTCGTCAAGTACACTGCGTCATCTCTATTAGGACCCCATGAGCTTGCTCACGACTCACCTCATGAGTCGTTGGGGCTGGCCCTGACTCATGGGGTCCATCCGTTAGGTACACTGGTCAAAACTTCACAGGTAATCCTTAACCTCACCCCACGGGGGACCTGACGACTCGTGGTGGCTGACCACGAGTCGTTCCCATGCTCAGAGGGACCTCAACTCCTTAGCATAGTCCAAATCTTTCCACGAGCCACCTGACGACTCATGGAGTGTCCTCACGAGTCGTCTAACGACTCATTCTACACTGTTGCAACATTTTCCATATTTTCCTATTTGAGTCCCGGGTCAGATCCTTGGGTTCCCGAGGTATTACAATATCTCCCCTTTGGGAACATTGGTCCTCGCATGTTATAAACAAGCAGAAAAACCTAGAAACAAACAATCATTATAGATGTTAATCATTCACATTCAAGCCGAAAACTAACGGAATGACTACCCCTGAAGAGAAGCACATAGATGGACTGAGTTCAGACATCACTTACATATATCATGTCATAAAACAAACTTATACGCATGAATAAAACATGAAAAACTAAATAGAGGTTTAGGGCAAAATTGATACCCCAAACTGAAGCTGTGCCGGTAGGGAACAAATGGGGGTATTTAGCCATCATATCTTCTTAGGCCTCCCACGTGGCTCCTTCGACATGCTGATTCCTCCATAACACCTTTACTGAGGCTACTTCCTTGTTCCCCAGTCTCCGAACCTGACGATATAAGATTTAAACAGGAATTTCCTCATAACTGAGACTATCCTTCACACCAACACTTTCCACAAAAACCACTAAGACTGGGTCTCCCAAGCACCTTTTCAAGAGCAATACGTGAAATACGGGATGAACTGAAGCCAACTCTGAGGGTAATTCTAATTCATAGGCTACTTTACCCACTAGCCTCATAATCTTGTATGGGAAAATATAGCGGGGTTTGAGTTTCCCTATCTTTCCAAATCTCATTACTCTCTTCATGGGTGATACCTTCAGAAACACCCAATCATCAATCTCGAAATCAAGCTCTCTCCTCCTTACATTCGCATAAGAGTTTCGACGACTTTGAGCCGTTTTCAGCCTTTCCTTTATCAACTAAACTTTCTCCATGGCCTCATGGAATGAATCTAGTCCCACTAACGAAGCCTCACCGACTTCAAACCACCCAATGGGCGATCTACACCGTCGCCCGTAAAAAGCCTCGAACAATGCCATTTGTATCTGGAGTGGTAGCTGTTGTTGTAGGCAAACTCAATAAGGGGAAAATGCTCATCCCAACTACCCTTGAATTCAATAATGCAAGATATTAACATGTACTCAAGAGTCTAGATAGTCTGCTCTGCCTTACCATCGGTTTGCGGATGAAGCACCGTGCTATGCTTGACTTGAGTACCAAGTCACTTTTGAAATGACCTCTAGAACTAAGAGGTGAACTGAGTACCTCTATCTAATATAATGGACAAGGGCACTCCATGCAACCTAACCAACTCTCGGATGTACAACTTTACATAATCTTCTACCGAATTGGTGGTTTTGACCCGTAGGAAATGAGCAGCCTTGGTCAACTTGTCCACCACAACCCAAATGGAGTCATACTGTCTACGAGTGCGGTGAAAACCTGTCACAAAGTGCATGTTAATTTCTTCTCACTTCCAAGTAGGAATGCTGATATCTTGGAGTACACCCCCCGGTCTCTAATGCTCGACTTTCACTTGTTGACAATTCGAGAACTTAGCTACAAATTCTACAATATCCCATTTCATGCCATTCCACCAGTAGATTTCCCGCAAGCCATGATACATCTTGGTGGCACTCGGATGTATAGAATATTTGGACCCGTGAGCCTCATGCAACATCCGGTTTCTCAAATCACACACGTTCGGGACACATAAGCGACCCTGGTACCGAAGCACACCATCTACCCCTTTGGAGAAGACTTTTACCTTCTGACTTTGAACAACTTCTTTCAACTTTACCAATATTGGGTCTTCATCTTGCTTAGCCTTCACCTATATTACCAAGGATGACTCTGACCCATTTTGAACTACTACTCCACTGGCGGTTGAACTGATTAACCTAACACCCAACCATGCAAGTCGATGTACCTCCTTTACCAAGTCCTTCTTGTCTTCACTCATATGTGACACATGATCTCGGGTAGAATAGCATGCCCGAGTGATGCTTTATAACTTAAATTAGTTTTGTTTATCTAAGTTATTTTATACATTTTCATGTAATTTTATATAAATGTGAATATATGT
>JACEIK010001807.1:80726-90916 GCA_018107945.1 Datura stramonium | reverse complement strand
CCCTCCCTCTCCGTCTTCCGACCACCACAGACCCCATCGACACCCTGCCAGCCCCGAACCACCAGATCCTCCGTGAACCCTCTTTCTCTCAATTTCTCCCGCCTCCATCAACACCCAACCACCTCCCTCTCAATAGCTGCCTACTTTCTCCCTCAAAGTCTTCCCTTCCCCTTTGTTTATCTCCACCCGAAAACCACCAGAAAAATCGCCGCCACTCTCCTCCTTCCCTCTTCTCTCAATCAGATCCGATACCGTTACTTGTGGATAGACTAGACCAATGAGGACGAATTCACGATAGATCTACTATGGATCTGTCTGTAAAATGATTCTTTGACATTTTGAAATTTTCTTCTTCTCTTTCCCATTTTTTTTTGCTTTTGCTAAGCTAGATCTACTTCTTTTACTTATTTAGCTATCTATCATTTATGATTCGTTGGTTATTTGTGTTTTTGAAATTGTCTCGATTACTGTTTGTGTTTGCTGTTAAAATAACTTGAAAGCCCTTATTTCTATCAAAATTTTGATTTCGAAATGGTTGAATGTTTTCTAAAAATTCAATTTCTGTTTGGATCGGCTTGTTTGGTATATACTTGCTTTGAGGGAATCATTGATATTCTATTTATCCTCTTGAACATGATAAAGATACTCGTCTGATGTATACACTACCCTCTAAGTAAAAGATTTAGCACTCTTGTGTCATTGTCCAGGCAACTTTGATTAATTACTGCTGCTTGTCGTGAATGCATATTGTTTTTTTATCACTCCGGTGGTGTTTACTCGAACTATGGTAGTGTCGAATAATCTGTTTTTTTAATAACAACAACTTGAAACCCTTTGTGAGCAGATATATAATAACCTTAGCAAAATTTGATAAAATAACGATTGATTTGTTACCTTACTAATTTAACCATATTAGTTTAGATTTAATTTGTTATTATACTTTGATTCTTTCCATACCTTCGTACTATTTATTATTAGGTTAATACGTTGTTTATATATGTGTTTGTTTATTTACTTGATTATGGAATGACATTTTGTTAATCTGTCTTAATTTAAGAGAAATTTGGTGTCAATTGATCCTTTTCCTTTAGTCAATTTAAATATTTGTTTGAACGTGGTAAAATTGAATTAGTTCTTATGTATATTAATTTTATACTTTTATTTATTCTGCTAATTCCTTCCATTTAGCATATGACATACATTGTTTTACGAATTACTATATTTACACCTAATTGATTGAATTACTCCTTTAGAAGAGATTATGGTAATCCTTCATTTAATTTCTCACTTATTTACTGATAGTCTATTTAAATAATTTTGGTAAGGTTCTCATTCCATATGTTTGACTAATTCTTTCCTTAATTTCAATATTGCATTTATGATAATTTTTCTGCTTTTTCTGATTTAATTTTATTAGACGAATAATTTATTAATACATGGTAAGTAATGATTCAGAATTAATTTTTAAATATTCCTTTTCCCTTTAAGCTTTTGGACTGATTTAACTATATAAAGGGGCCTTCTCCTCTCTTTGAAAGACATTCGAGCACGGTGATAGAAAAATTACTTTACTTTTAACATACTGCTTCATTCCTTCTAAATTTATAATTTTTTCTGCCCCGCCTCAATACGAGCACTGCTTGGGATCCACGAGCACTGCTCGGGATCCACGAGATTCTTGTGATCTTGACATGTTGAGTTCGGATTTCAATTACTGAAAAAGCCCTTCTTGAAATCATTGGTTGTTTCTTTATTCCTTTACTAATTAACCGATTAGTTCACTTCTCTATTTTAATCTCGCTATTGCACTATGTGAACTTATTGCTTGCATCAGATTATAATAAGTACGAATTTTATATATCCTGTTATGTTCTTTATATCTCAATATGTGTTTGTCTATTATAACATAGCATGTTTAAATAAATGTTTTTCATAAAAATGCTTAATTAATTAATTGTGTTTCTGGGACTTGGAATATAAAAATGCGTATGTGCAAAATTTGTTGTGTAGTTTTTTTAACAGGTTACCTCTAGATCAGAATAAAGAGTTTTTCAGGATCGGAGGGGTTGTAGCTTAGTCAATTTAATTTATCTTATACGTTGTGATGTATCTATTATTTTATTTCTTTAGTTATTTTATTTCTGTCAGTATGTAATAATATAAATAAACACTGATGATAGTAGAAAGGGATTTATGGGGGCGGGGATTATGTTTCTTTACTGTTTTTCCAAACTTTTAGACTCGACTAGGAAGCATTCCCATAGGACTAAATACCTACGTCATTAGAAACCATGCCTATAGGCACTATAACAAATTAATTTGAAGCATTGTTAGTAAATTTGCCTATAGGAACTATTTTTGGTATATGTTTCTCTGTTCAAAACAGTTTAATGAATGATTTTATTTATTTCCTGCAAGTAGATTTTGGACCTGAATATTAAACTAGATAGCATTCCCATAGGATTATCAAAGTGGAATTGAATAATGGGTGCAAACATATCAAGGTCTATATTAGATTATTTGTTTTAAATTAAAATCTGTCCATTTTGCAAATTTATGCATATTTGTAAAAAAAATAAAGAAGTTGTTAGATAAAATGACTATAGGATAAATTTTTCCAAAGTGATTCGTACGTTTGCTTTTCTCACCGAAACTACGTTCATATTTTACTTGCTTTAACAAGGTTCTTTATTTGACATATGAATTCTGTAAACATCATGCCCATAACAGTTTTCATTTGTCTATTAAATAAATATTTGATCAGATTTTGCCTGCACGTAAAATTTAATCATTTGGTTGATAACATAAGCTGACCCGAATGATTTTAATGCTCCTCTGAGATTTAAGTTGAGACTTATTCAAGGTCTTTTCTTTAGACTTTAATCTAGGCATTCTGCATATTAGAAGACACGGGAATCAATTAATATGATCATCTGAAAATGTTCATGTTCTAGCTGCATATCCTTCCGATTTTAAGTTATGCTAATGTTATCTTGGTCGGTTTTTTCCTAAATAGCATCATTCATCATATAGGAATTTTGTTTATTGGGATACTTTATTCATGCTTGAATTATTGAAACCTTGCATTAAGTTCATCCGTGGTCTTGATGTTAAAGAATCTGTTTAGAGAATTTTACATCTGTTGTATCATGGGCCTGCTTACGTGTGCCCAAGATATTTGATTTACTTATATCGTATGTGCTATCTCACTATTTTTTTATGTTTTCTTACCTAAATTCGATTACCTCTTTGCTTTAGAAATCATGTTTAGGATCTGTCTATATTCCTTCATAATTATATTTCTTCAGAATTTGCCGTAATAGAGGCCTATCTGAAACCTATACTTGCTATTTGTCTTAATTCATTTGTTCGCGTCAAATCGCCTTTTAATATCCTTAAGATTTTAGACCTCAAAATCCAAAGTAATTGTCCAATGCCTCTTGGACACTAAGCTTGGGACGTGTAGGAAAATATTAGGACGTTAATTTTCTTCGCCTAGAAACGCTTTAGGTTTAATAATTAATAAATTAAGTGGATATACAGAAATGATAGTCTGTGCTTGCTGAATAATACGAGCAATGTAAATTGTTGCGAAATATTATTTAAGTTGCACAGGGTCATCCCTTTAGGTTAAAATTACCCCTCTCCTTTTAGGTAGAACTACGTATGGCCTGATTCCCTCAGGGATACGTAGGCACCTCTACGAGGTTCGGCCCCTTAGTTTCAAACTTCAGTTATCTATTTGTTAAATTCTGTATTTATTTCTTACTTTAAATTATTGTATTTGTAACATGTTGTATATTTGATCAATTTTCTTAATTAAATGTAGCAATTACTTCTAATAATAATGATAAAACAGTTTTAAATGTGTTCTATCCAAATTTCTTTCTTCTCGTTTATCTACAAGTTTTATTTATTTATTTATTTTTATCAATCTAGTTTAAATTTAAATAACATAGGTTAAAATCAACTATATTTGTTCACTAGTTAAATCCCCATGTATTAATGAATCCGGCTGGGAACCACATTTGTGGACCTCGAAAGGTGCCTAACACCTTTCTTTCGAGGTAATTTAAGCCCTTGCCCGAATCTGGTGACATAGACTAATATAAGTAGACTCATAGCATAGAACGATGCCCTAACGCACCTCTAATCGTTAGGTGGCGACTCTTCCTTCAAACAATCCCTTAAGATTCGTCACATGTTGAATCCCGCTTTTCGCGAGAAAAATAGAGCGCGACAGCATGGCGACTCTGCTGGGGATTTTAGGCTTTAACCACAACGTGTTCATTTTTTGTGGGGCTTTATTTGAGTTTTTTTAAAAAAAATCCTTTTCGCTTATTTTTCTCTATATTAGTTAATTCCATATCTATTTTTCTTAACATGAAGTTACTAACAGTTTGTTTCTTTTGCTTTTCATTTCACCGTTTATTATTTACTTACGGCTCGTAATTTGTAATAAATATTTACTTGTTCAATTTGCTACGTATTTTATTCATTGTCATGCCGCTCATAATTTTTCCCACTTGGGAACCTCTCACTATTACACACATGACAACGGTTGCGTGGTTTCACGGTCGTTCACTATTAAAACACTCCCCAAAAAATGCCTTATAATTTAGTCGATCAGCGATGGTCGACAGTCATAAGCTTCCTCACTCTTGAGTTGTCCGCTTGAGGGAACCGTGTCATACCCACTTTTGTTCCTAGATCTTGATCTTGTACGCCTTTAGTAAGGTATACGCATCATATTAAACATAGAAAATTGTGACATCCATGGCACATCAAGATTAATAGGGAAACTTTGCCCTGATTCTTAAGGGATTTTAAAATTCTGAAGAAGACGATCCATAAATTATGTGCATTTTTTATAGAGAACATGTTTAAGTAATGTCATTTCGCTCCTGGGTGGGTAGGTTAGTTTAACCTTCTTTAAATGCAGGTACAATGAGCCTCCCTACCTCCTATCCAAGGTTTAGCATGGTTTGGTGCATGCCTGTGGGAATGAAATCGTGGTGGGTTGATTTAGGAGAATACGGCCAAAATGAGGTAAGGAATATTGGGGCACTTACCTTCTCTCATGCAAGTCACTCCGTGTCGAGAACTTATTGATGCAGCCACCACATTTTGGGATGAGAAAAGTGTTGTTTTCAGATTTGGTGAAATTGAAATGACTCCATTATTGGAAGAAATTAGAGGGTATGTAGAAAATGTGAGCTTGTTATGGAGAAACAGGAAATGGGAAAAGGCTGAAATGATCATACTGAAACGTGTCACCTTGGAGGATGTGCGTGAAAAATTGGGGTTGCAAGGTAGTAACATGGTGTCCTACGTAATGAAGGGAAGGATGCCGGGAATTTATCTGCTCAATTGGTTTGGTCACAATTCATCTCGCGAAATCTATGAAATAGAGAGTTTCGATTCGGGTTCTGGGGATGGTGGTCTTTCCACGAGGGTCCAAGGAAGACATCAATATCCGCCTTATTTCAGTCGCTCACACTTTGTACAAAGGTGTTGACAAAGGACCTTGTACAATTGTCCCAATGATTGTGGCCGACATCTATTGAGCCTTGGGAAAATGCAAAAATGGGTTCAAGCATTTTGAAGGATACAATTTCTTACTTCAACTTTGTCTTATTGAACATCTCCAAAAGGTGTGTAGCAATCCAACCATGCCTCGACCTACAAAAATCGATCACATTGCCACTCATCATTACAGGGTCACTATGGGTGTTAAGTCGATAAAAAGGCCTAATGAGGTGGAAAAATGGGGTCAAATGTTGAGTAATTTAACAGAGGACTCTGTGCAATGGATGTTTGATTGGTTTCTAAGATCTAACTTTGTGGTATACCAAGTCTCGGTATTATTTGGTCTTGATAGGACTCCGAGGTCTTCAACTGTACTCTCCAATGCAGACAATGTGTCAGGATGGAAGGATGCAAATAATACCCAGGGTTTCTGACATGGATGCATACCAAGTGGACTACAAGGACAATTTTGTTCCGCATGCTTTGGACATTGCAAAAGTGTGGAACAAAAAGATCTACCTCGATTAAAAGAGCATCGAAGCAGACCGATATCAGGCTAGCTATGTAATCGAATACATCGAGTAGCTACATGATGACTGGGCTGGTACTGCAATATCAAGTGTTAAACGAGGAAAGCATGTGGAGGATAAGGAAGCCCAAGAACAGACTCTCTACCGAGGTCTCAAAGGAAAGGTTCAAGATTCTGAGACCGTCCACCGTCAATTGCATGAAAACAACGCCAAAGAAATAGTTGAATTGGGTAAAAAACTGCAACATTGGAGAAACCGTGCCATGGGTTTAGAAGAAAGGATACAAGAGCTGCGCAACAAATTTAGTAAACATGGGGAAGAATGCCTGAATGGGGAAGCTATGGGAAAAGATGGAGAATTAACCTATCTCCTGTCTAGTAGCCATCGTTTTGATAAAGTGCTAGAAGACCCAAAGAAAACAGACTCCGACGAAGAAGTTTTTAAGATTTAGTTTAATGTTATTTTTCTTTAGTCGTTTTCTTGTATTCGCAACAATTTTATTTTAATGAAGTTTCATTTTGGGGTTTATTTTTTGGGAGAAAAATGACAATACTTAACAGCATGTTTCTCCCTCAAACTCGTTAGGCCTACCTCTGGCATAAAAGGGGCTCCAAAATTAGGAAATGCGTCAACGTGTTTATTTACTTTAAGCAACATGATTTCTAACCCTTTTACTGACTTTGACTTTGTTTGTTGCTTGTTTTATTTTTTCCCTTTCCCAAAGGTTGATCTGTGCAAACCTGCCCTACTATACAAGGTCAAAAGGAGCTCCTCCTTCTCCTCCTCCCTTTCCTGGCCGCAGCAATAGAGGGAAGAACAAGATTGACGAGCACAACAGCACCACAGACAAGAGTGGTAATGATATATCTAGGGATGAAAGAGATAATTCCAAAGGGGTCTGCCCTCCAGGTTATAACGAGGTGATTATAAGGCTCAAGCAAAAAATCTTTGAGCTTCAAGAAGAGTTAGCACAAGTTTGCAGTTTAAACAACCTGGCAACATCATTTGGAAGTTCAAGCTGATGCCTCAACCTCAAAAGCACCGGTCAGCCTCCCTTTGTCTTTACAACCCGCAGCTCCACCGCAAGATACCCCACCCCAATATTACCAATATCCTCCATATACATATCCAAACCCACCAGCTCCCATTACCTCCCATTACCCATCACCAGCCCAAGAAATACCTTCATTGGCTAACGTAAATGCAACATATGCCCGCACCCATACCAATCCGATCTATGTGGAGACAACACTGATGACTCACCATTTGGAGGAATCTGAGCCTTCAGAAAATGATAGGTTGATTCAAACTCTAGCAGAGGAGTTAAAGAAGATGAACAGTAGGTTGCAAAGCGTTGAAGGCACCAAAGGAATAATGGGTCTAGACTATGAAGACCTGTGCATACACCCGGATGTTGAACTACCAGAGGGAACAAACCTCCCAAGTTTGAACTGTTTACTGGGACCGGTGATCCAAGGGCCCACCTGAGATTGTACTGTGACAAGCTAGTAGGGTGGGACGAAATGAGAAGATAAGGATGAAATTATTCATGAGAAGTTTGACCGGTGATGCTCTTAGCTGGTACGTGGAGAAAAATACGAAGAAGTGATTTACCTGGGCAGGGATAGCAGCAGCCTTTGTGGACCGTTTTGGGTTCAATACAGAAAATGCACCTGATTTGCATTACATCCAAAACCTGAAGAGGAAGCCCACTGAGACTTTCAGAGAATTTGCGACTCGCTGGAGGACCGAGGCCACCAGAGTATGGCCCCCAATGGAGGAGGTACAGATGAAAGATATTTTCATGCGGACTCTGGATCCGCAAGTTTATGACAGATTGATGTTGGTTAGTGAGAAAAGTTTTGCAGAGATCATCAAGTTGTGCGAGAATATTGAGGACGATATCAAGGATGGTACCATTATTAACTTAAATGCATTTCAAGCTACTAACAAAATCTTGCAGTCCGGGGCTACTTCGGAAAGCCGCAAGAACAAAGAAGTTGGTACTGTTATGATGGCCCAAGGATCGAAGAATTATGTGTACAGACCTCAGACTCCACCCCCACACTACCAAATTCCAACCTCACATTACTAAACTCCATCATCGCCATACCAAGCTCCATCACCATACCAAACTCCCCATTCTTACCAAGCACCTTATCAAAACTCCTCCTCCGACCCATTTCCAAACCCCTCCTTCACATTATCAAGCTCCCACTTATCCTGTCTATAGTACACAACCTTTTTATCCCCAACCTTCTTATCCCCAACCTTCTTCCTCATCAAGCCAAAGGACTAGGGAACAGTTTGAAAGGAGCCTTATAAAAACTTATACCCTGTTAGCTGAACCGATCGATCAACTGTATGTGAGGCTGAAAGAAGAAGGTTACATTGAACCTATTCCTTCCCTCTAGGTCGATACCCAAGCTAAATGGTATGACCACAACAAAGTATGCATGTATCATTTGGGCATGAGGAGGCAGTCCTGCAGATTATTGAAGGACAAGATACAGAAACTAATTGATACAAAGGTCATCCACCTCAAAGACCCGACACCGAAAATAACAAGCAATCCTCTGTCAAACCACCAAGTGAATATGATTTCTTATGATGAGGTTGAAGATTTATCGAATACCATTGGGGTAATCGATCACAAAGCAGGTTCTTCTTCGGACCCATCCATGACAGTGCAGAGACGCCTCCATTTGAGGTTAAGGTAGCTACCCCAAGGCCTCCATTTACAGTGGTGAGAGTTGCTCCGACTTCATACAAAATGGTGCCTTGAAGCTATGAGGAAAATGCCCCACGAGGAGAAAAAGTGCTGGAGGCGGATGCGGCACAAGGGGAGACTCGGTCTGGATGGGTATACACTCCCGAAACTCTGGCTCAAGGAGCTGACAAAGGAAAACAACTGGTGGCGGAGGTTGAAAATAATGGTATCTAGAAGAAGATGCATGCAAAGGAATACTCTGTGGTGGAACAGTTGAGCAAGATCCCAGCTCAAATTTCTATTTTGTCCCTTTTGCAAAGCTCTGATCAACACCAAAAAGCTTTGATGAAGGTGTCAGGAGAGGCATATGTTCCTACAAGTATATCTAGTAGGAAAGTGGCCCACATGGTGGGACAAGTATTTGAAGCCCAGAAGATCTCATTCCACGAAGATGAATTGCCTGTGGAAGGTGTGGCTCATAAAAAAGCCCTGCATATCACAATGCAGCACACAGACAAATTCATCACCAAGGTATTGATTGACCCAGGTTCTGGTTTAAACATTTTTCCCCCTGAATACTTTGACTCGATTGGAAATTGACCTTGCCCGAATCAAGCCATAGAAGATGAACGTCAAAGCTTTTGATGGTTCACAAAGGGACACCATGGGAGAAATTGATCTGATGTACTGGTTGGCCCCGCCACATTTACCATAATATTCCAAGTCATGGACATCCCAACCTCGTACAATCTTCATTTGGGGGGTCCATGGATACATGCCGCAGGGGCGGTTCCTCCAACTCTACACCAATGTTTGAAGTTCGAGTGGGATCACCAAGAGGTCGTGGTCCATGGGGATGAAAGTCGTCCTATCTATGCTGCTCCCGCTATCCCTTTCATTGAAGGTAAAGAAGGTTTGGATGAGGAGAGTTTCCACACTCTAGAACTTGTTGGTGTCATCGAGGAAGGAAAATGGTGGAGCGACAAAGTTCTGAGTATGATGTTGTGGTTAGGATTTGAGCCAAGCAAGGGCCTTGTGGTCAGATTACAAGGGATTGTGGAGCCTCTGCCTGTGGTGACACAAAAAACCACTTTTGGATTGGGGTACCAACCCACTGCCGAGGAGATGAACGATTGGAAGTATCCTTTGGGGAGCCGAAGTTTCTTGTTGCCCAACCCACTGCCTTCGCTTCAGCAAACTTTCATGTCTGATGGTTTTCTTGTTATCAAGCAGGCCGAGGAAGACGTTGTGCTTCTCAGTTTGAGGAATCTGTTCTTGGAGGAGCCGAGTGAGAGTAGTTTCCATGCCGTTATTAATGAGGACGGAAGGGCCCCACAACAGGAAGCTGGAGCTCAAAGAGGAGTCGCCAACTGGACAACCACTCCATCTAGAGCTCGCCGGGCATCTGGGTAGACTAAAAG
>JACEIK010001807.1:0-69206 GCA_018107945.1 Datura stramonium | reverse complement strand
AAATATATTTATAAAATTAATTAAATTTAATAGTATTAGTAAGGACAAACAAGTTAAAATATAAAATTTTATATTAATGATAAATTCATCAAACAAATTATTGCAAAAAAAATTATAAAACAACCAGGGTAAACAATCATAAGAAACATAGGAGATCAATGTTATGAACTTATGAAGCAAAATCTAAAAAGACAATTATAAAATTATTCTAAAAATAGCAAAAACTACACAAAAATAAAAACTACAATAGATCCTGCATTAAATAGAAAATAGCCTAAAATTGTAAATAAAATACCTCTAGATGTTAATTTTATCTTAAATTCATTTTATCAAAGTTTTTATAAAATCTAACATTTAGAGTTGGTTAATTATTTGATAGTGATCAAATATATTTTTTTTTGGTAAATTTAAGGGACTAAAACTGCTTAATAGCATATTTAAGGGACCATTTTGAACCTACCCTCAAATATAAGAGACATTTTCATTTTGTTTCATGTTTCTGGTAGAATTTTATAGAATTTGGTCAAATTTACTATAGCAAAGTTAAATAATTTTCATGTAACAAAAAAATAGTGATTTTTGTTAAAAATAAAATTGAATGGTCATTCATGAAATTTACTTGTTACATGCCATTTTAATGCTTTTATATTGTTTGATAGATACATATTTAAGAAAAAATATATTGTTGACACATAACCCATGTAATATATATAAATAAAATTATCATTAGTGATATAAAATAAAAGAGAAAAGGAGATAGGGAGAATTGTAGAGATTCTCATTCTCAATAATATATTGGCATAATTAGGGGGGGGAGCCTCCTTGTTACACCCGTACATTATTGAATAATTCGGCATGTATATGTGCATGTTATTAGTTGAAATATTATTTTTTTGTCGTGAAAAAGTTGAAATTTATATTGTAGATGAAATATGGGATAAAAAAGGACAAATGCTCAGATGCCAGGAAAATGGCCTGGAGCGACGCCAACATGATAGCGCCCATGCATCGCGCCAAGGCAAATGTTCAGCCCCCAATATATTTGTACTTTTTGATATTTTGTACCATTTAAAATATTTTCCTAACACCGCCAAATTGTTCCTTCCCTCTTTCCCTTAGGATTTAGGTGTAAATCAAGAGGAATTCAAGGACAAATCATCCATAGAAACTCAATCCCAATGCGAATTAAGTTCTGGGGGTCGTGAATCTTATTTTGGTCAGGTTGTTTGATGTGTCATGATTTTACAACACTTTTGACGCTTAAAATCAAGAAAATATGCAAATTTCGGGTACGTTTATGTAGATATAATATTTTGTTGTTAAGTGTTACAGGAAAACAGGTATGGAACGTGAAATGGGAAAAGTAAGGAAAAAATAGAGCAAAGTGCAGACTGCTAGTCAAGGCACGAGTCGTCGTCCAAGTGGACGACTTGTTCCTGAGTCGTGGGAAGAGATCAAGCTTTATTGAGAAGAAACAGTGCACCTAACGAGTTGAAGGCACGACTTGTTACATCTGGTAATGAGTCATTATGATGGTCGTGAAGACTGGGAGGAGTACTTGATGAAATACTAAGTAAGGATAGAAAGAAGGATGTAACGAGTCGTTGGGGAACTTGATGACTCATCATGAGATGCTAAGTTGATCCGTCAAGTGCATCCATAGAAACTCAATCCCTATGGGAATTAAGTTCTGGGGGTCGTGAATCTTATTTTGGTCAGGTTGTTTGATGTGTCATGATTTTACAACACTTTTAACGCTTAAAATCAAGAAAATATGCAAATTCCGGGTACGTTTATGTAGATATAATGTTTTGTTGTTAAGTGTTACAGGAAAACAGGTATGGAACGTGAAATGGGAAAAGTAAGGCAAAAATAGAGCAAAGTGCAGACTGCTAGTCAAGGCACGAGTCGTCGTCCAAGTGGACGACTTGTTCCTGAGTCGTGGGAAGAGATCAAGCTTTATTGAGAAAGAAACAGTGAACCTAACGAGTTGAAGGCACGAATTATAACATCTGGTAATGAGTCATTATGATGGTCGTGAAGACTGGGAGGAGTACTTGATGAAATACTACAAGCAAGGATAGAAAGAAGGATGTAACGAGTCGCTAAACTTGATGACTCATCATGAGATGCTAAGTCAATCATTAAGTGCACTGGAGTTTTGGGTGATTCAAGGCCACGAGAGGCCTAATGACTCGTGCCCTGGACCTGACGAGTCATTAGGTGACCCTGACCATGACCCCGAACAAGTCGAGGATGACTCACTCATTGGGCCACTCTACTCGTTAGGAGACCTAACGAGTCGTTACTTGGCCTGCTACCACTGCCGACTTGGATTTCGTTTTTAGTTAGGAAAAGTTTTATTTGAAACTATAAATAAATTTTTTAGGTTTATTTTTAGAGGACAATTTATTTTTACTACTTTCACGTGGATTTTGGTGTTGTTAACGACCTTTCTTGGTTCAAGAAACAAAGTTTGTAATTTTGTTCTTGATTTTGAGGATTAAAACAACATTGAAGTTTTGTTCTTTGGCTTTGGTGATTTATTCAATTCCAGTGATTTTATTCTACAAATCTTTGCAAGTTACAATTATAGTTTCTTCTTTATTTTGTAATTGTGATCATTCAAATATGAGTAGCTAAACCCATAACTAGGGTTGTGGGAACCATGATGAATTAACACACATAGGTAAAAGTACTTAGTGAATCTTGGAATGGGTTTATGCATGTATTATTTTTTTCTTCATTTTAATTGCTTCTAACGGTTGCAAACATTGAAATTGCCTTATTCTTACTCACCATATAAAGGGAGTAATGAATGGGAAAAGGGACTAACAATGGAGATTTGAGGCTATCAGCTCTCATCTGATAGCTTGACCTTGTCTGGGAATAGCTAATCCGATATCAAAGGTAAGGGTTACTAAGCATCCACCCGTATACGGACCAAGTTGCGTGGTGATAATCATCTAGATAGGGACCAACCATTTAGGTGAATTTAACTTACCAATATTGCATGCTAAACACTGAATAGATCAATAGTGTAAAAGCCTTGTGGTTATGAAGTGATGAACATACCTAGTCACTTTATTGATTGAATACAACTAAAATTGATTCAAACATTTACTAGCCTCTACTTGTTTATTATATTGCATTTCAAACCTTCCCCTAGGAAATAAGTAAGCCGATAGTATTAGCTAAACGTATCAACTCAAGTTGTCGTCATATTCCTCGTGGGATTCGACCCCAACTCTGGTTGGGTTCTATATTTGACATCAAACGCTTTATATCTCATTCACGAGGTGTAATTTGGGGCGACATCAAATTTTGGCGCCGCTGCCGGGGAATACAACTTAGGCTTTTGTTAATTGTGTTTGCTTTACTGCTGGTCCTTATTTCCTTTTATTTTTCTTTTGTTTTTTTTTGTTCTTAACGGGTCTCAGGTTCGTGCATGTACAGTACCAGGAGCCAAGGAAAATCCCTGGTTACAATTGATCACGAATTGAAAAAACACTGTGAAATCTAAGTAGAATGGCCAACGTACATGAGCAAGAGACAAAGTGAAACAAAAGGCTAACTGGATGTTGGCTGAGGAACAAGCTCGAGCGAGAGATAGAGATTTAGGTAGGGTTGCGGAAGAGCAACGCTTAGCTGCCAAAGCTGAGTGATCTAGAAGGAACAGAGGTCCAGACTAGCAAAGGCACCGGTACTTCGATGATGACGATGATGCCGATATTGACGAAGCCGGTGCCACTGGAGCTATTTCTCCCCTTGCCTGCTGCGGCAAAGTTTGACATTACAAGTGCTATGATTCAATTGCTCAACATGAAGGGAATATTTGTGGGTCATCCAACTGATGATGCACATACTCACTTAACTAATTGCGTGGGTATCTGCAAAGCATACAAACAACCAGGAGTGAGTCAAGATTCGATAAGGCTGCATGTAACACCCCGGAAGGGCCCACGTATAGACCCAGGAGTTTAAGTTAAAAACTAAAACCTGACATTTGTATGCAAGCATTTACTCGAGGTACGAGTCATGGTGAGGACTTATGACTGCGGACTCGAGTCAGAGGAGACCGGGAGCCTGAAGTTGTGTCATGAGTAGACCTGTGAACTGTGGTGAGATGGTACGACTCATGGTTAGGAGTCGTGGTGAATATCTTAGTGGTGCTAGAATGAGTCGTCACAATGCGGTACGACTCGTAGGATGAAGCAAAGAGTCGGGTGAGGAGTGTGGTTGTTGTAGTGGCTTGGGTGGATGGTACCATTAGTTGACAGTACGACCCGTAGGATGGTGGTACGAGTCGTGGGTTACCAGTCATGGCCAAATTCAGAAAGTTGGGAAAAAGGGTGAAGTGACCATGAGAGGTAACCACGAGTTGTGAATTTATGGTACGACTCATGGCACAACTCGTGGTAGGGGCTAGAACTGCTTTTCAGGAAAATTTTTATAAGGGCAATTTCGACTTTTCTACGCTTTTGGGCCTAAACCACATCATTTGAGGTCGAAACAGGTCTTTAAGGGATGAAAACTCCTCGTGTTCATTTTAGCACTTTCAAGTGTTAGAGAAGGGAGTAGGAAGGGCTTCAAGCCATTTTCTTCAAGTTCTTGAAGTTTTCACTTAGGGTTCAGCCAAGGAAGTAGGAAATCACGAAATTTCAGGTATATGGGATTTTGAATGGGTAGTTTAGTCCCTACCCATGCCCAATTTCCAAATTCATGAATTTAAAGCTACCAAAACTTTATGGGTCTTTGTCAAATTTCATGATTCCTTAAAATTAGAAATGAGCTTATAGTAGCATGTCAAATTTGTGAAATTTCGAATTTATTTGGGATGATTTTACTTATTTATTATATATTTCATGATTTAAATCTATAAAAGTATGGATGCCCAATCATGGGGAAATATTTAGTGAATTTCATGGTCAAGATAATTCCGAAAGCATGAACAAGTTTCTCTTACATTTTAAGCATGCCTTCTGCTTCAATTTCCTCATGCTAGCATGATCGTTTTCTTATGATTTTAAACATTTCAAGTATGTTTGAAACTATGGACAAGTGCCCGCATGTCTCTTATGAATTATACTACGATTTCGACTGACTCAAGGGCCCAATTCCATGGCTAGTAATACGAATTCTCAAATATGTCATGATTCCCATGTTTTCACTAGCCATGCATGCGTCATGTTATGAATGCGCGGAGCACGTTGCATGTTTGGGGAGTAGTACTTAACACCGAGCAGGTTCGGGCCAAGGTTACGCCTGAATTTCAAAACTATGTGCCACTGTAGGATTACATGTTTGGGACCTCCTCAGTGACTGTCCCCTACACTACGGGCCTTCTGCGAGGATATCACGTTTCATGGTTCATACCCTTGGCAAGGTATGAACGGCCTCCCGACTAGGCATACAAGTCGGACTTCATGTGTGCTCATGTGGAGTATGTCGGTTAAATCTCCCCATTGTTCCTCATATGGTTTTGAAATATGCATGATTATGTTCCTTTGGCCTGAAGTTATGATTTATGAAATGTTTATGACTTTGATGGGTTTATGAATATTTTTTGGAAATATTGAGCCTTACGATATACTTACGATTTCAAATTTTTTATGATCATGATGTCCCGACTCCTATAACTTTTATGTTTTTAAGCATTGTTTTAGCATGGCCTACATACTCAGTACTTTTCTAGTACTGACTCATATATTTTTAGGATCTGCCTCGCAGGCTCAGCATCGTCCCTAGTTTGTGCTCGTTTTTGCTAAATCTGCAGTGGTGAGTCCTCATGATGGCTTCTTGTTCGGTACCTTGTTTATCTTATGTTTTCAGATCATTTGGTTTAGTTGGGGTCTTGTCCCTTCAACCCGTCTTTTATGATTAGAGGCTTTCAGACTTATGTGTAGTATTTTTTCAGTTATGATTGTATTTCGGGTTGTCGTTCCTTGCCAAATTCATGATACGATTTTCAGTTAGCTTACGATTTATGGTTAAGTTTTTCGTTGTATATGAATGAATTAGTGTTATGCTCATGCCATGGGTTGACTTGGGGTCTCGGGACTCCTTGTCCCGCTTCTACGATCTCTGTGTACTCGGGTCGTGACATTGCACTTTCTGTATAGCTTCATGAATCGAGTCTGGCCCTATCAGGTAGCCTCACCAACCTTAAACAACCCTATAGGAGACCTACATCTCCTACCATATAATGCCTCAAACGGGGCCATTTGGATACCGGAATGGTAGTTGTTGTTGTACACAAACTCGATGAGGTAGGTGATCATCCCAACTTCCTTGAAGTCGATCACACATGCTCTCAATATATCTTCCCAAGGTATGAATAGTCCGCTCAGCTTGTCCATCTGTCTGCGGGTTAAGAGTTGTGCTAAGCTTCACTTGGGTACCAAGTTCCTTCAAATGACTTCTAAAATGCAAAGGAACTAGGTACCTCTATCTAAAATAATGGACAAGGGCACCCATGTAGTCTGACCAACTCCTGGATATAAATCCTAGCATAATTCTCAGGTGAGTCTGTAGTTTTAACTAGGAGGAAATGTGTTGACTTGGTTATCAGTCTACTATCACCCGATTGAGCCTTGTGGGTGAAAAGTACGAGGTAGACTTATAACAAAATTCATATTCTCTTCTTCCCATTTCCATGTGGGTATGCTGATATCCTGAGTCATACGTCCCGGTCTCAAATGCTCCACCTAACCTGGCAGGTTTGGGCACTTAGCCACGGCCTGTTATGTCTCTTTTCATGTTGTTCCACCAGTAAATATTCGCAGATCACGACATCTTAGTAGCTCCGGTGATAGAATATCTCAAACCGTGTGCTTCATCCAGATCTGTTGTCTCAGGTCACCCATATTTGGAACACATAGTCTACCCTGGTAATAGAGTACACCATCTCCCTGGGAGAAAGCCTCACCCTTCTTTCCTTCGACAACCGCTTCTTCGCCTTAAGCAAAGAGGATCTTCCTCCTGCCTTGACTTAACTTCAACTACCAACGAGGAATCCGATCCACTCGCACCACTACTCCACCCCTCAGCTGTATCAACCAACTGACTCCCAGCCGAGCTAACCTGTGAACCTTTTGCCAGTTCTTTTCTTCTCTTCAACATGAGCCACAGCTCCCCATAGACATCCCGTTTAGGGCATCATCCACTACATTGGCTTTGCCCGGTGGTATAGCACACTCATGCCATAGTCCTTCAGTAGCTCCAACCATCTTCTATGATGAAGGTTTGAAACTTCTGACTTGAACACACATACAAAAGGCTCTTGTGATCGGTGAAAACATCCACGTGAGCCCCATAAAGGTAGTGCCTCCATATTTTCAATGCAAACGCCACTACTACCAACTTAAGGTCATGAGTCAGATAGTTCTTTTCATGAACGTTGAGCTGTCTAGAGGCGTAAGCTATCACCTTTCCCCGCTGCATCAAATGCAACCAAATCTAACTCTCTGGAAGTGTCAGCAATACACTATGAACCCATCTGTTTTCTTCAAGCTAGGTTATCATTTATGGTAGTGAGTTGAGTTTTCAACTCCCGGAAACTCTTCTCTCACACAAATCTAACCACCGAAATTTCACCTTTTTTGAGTCAATCCTAGTCGTAGTAGATGCAATAGAGGAAAAACCTTCCACAAAATGTTGATAATAGCCGGATAGATCTAAGAAACTTCTGATTTCGATTGGGGAAATAGGTCTTGGACAGTCTTTCATCTCTACATTCTTTTTGAGGATCTACCTAAATACCTCACTTCGAGACCAAGTGACTAAAAAAAAAAAAAAAAAAAGTCACGGATTTCAACCAATTCACATTTGCTGAACTTAGCGAACAATCATAGTCTCTGAGCTGGTCTCTAGCACTATCCTCAGATGGTATTAGCATGTTCTTCCTCACTTCTGAGTATACTCAGAATATCATCAATGAATACAATGACGAACATGTTTAGATGTGGCTTGAAACCCTATTCATCAGTCCATAAAAGCTAGTGGGCATTAGTTAGTCTGAAGGACATAATCACGAATTCATAGTGACCATACCGAGTTCTAAAAGCTGTTTTTGGTATGTCACATTCTCTAACCCTTAACTGATGGCAAATTCCTGACCTGAGATCTACCTTGGAGAAACAACTGGCTCTAGCTGATCAATAAGTCGTCATTCTAGGGATACCTGCTTCTTAATCGTGACTCTATTCAACTGACGGTAGTCGATACACATTTTGAGGGTACCATCTTTTCTTTAGCACGAATACTGGAGCAACCCATGGAGAGATGGCAAGCGGGGCCTGATGAAACCTTTATTGAGGAGGCCTTTTATCCCGCTCCTTAAGCTCACCGAGTCATTCTATAAGGAGGGATGGAGAAGGTTTGAAGGTTAGAGGATGGTTTATGCCGAAGTCTATTTCTCGCTCAGAGGGACTCTAGGAAGATCTTCAGGAAACACATTAGGAACGTGCTGACAACTCGGAGCTGACTGGATAGTTGGGGTCTCGTAGCTGGAATCTTGGACCCGAACTAGATGATAAATACACCCTTTAGAAATAAGTTTTCGTGCCTTAAGGTAGGAAATAAACTCAGCCTTAAAGCGCTGAACTACTACCCGTCCACTCTAAAATTAGCTCATCAGGGAACTGAAATCTGACGACTCTAGTTCTGTAGTCGATTGAGATATAACCAGAGTTTATCCAATCCATGCCAAGAATGAGGCCAAAATCGACATGTCTAACTCTACGAGATCGCCGGAATGACCTTATTCAAGATTGAGACTGGCAAAGCTTATACACCTGATCGGCTCTAACTCATTCATACCAACTGGGGTAGACACGAAGAATGATTTTGACAGGACTTCTGGACTGATATCAAACTGGAAAGCTACATAAGGAGTCATGAATGATAGTGTGGCTCCTGGATCTAGTAGGGTATACACATCTAAATAGAAAAAATGTAACATATCCGTGACCACATCAGATGTGCTCTCCTGATCTTGATGAGAGGACAAAGAATAAAAATGATTTTGGCGCTAGCCTCTATCCATAACTGAAGTGTTGGCCTGCTGAGCTGGTTTGGCCTACTGGAGCTGTTGAAGCGGTGGATTGCATCTCCCGTCTTGCCGGGCATTCTCTCGAGCCTATGATCAAGCTGTCCACACCCAAAGCAACCCTCTCAGCCCTAAAGGAATTCCCCTAGATGGTTCTTGCAACATTTAGGGCAAGGTGGGTAGTGGTTGTTGGTGCTGGATGTTGGGACTGTGAGCCAGATGCTCCACCCTATGATCCTAGTGAGACCAGAAAGTAGGGGCGCTAGCCGAAGTGAGTGCTGGAGCCCTCTCATGTTGCCGCTACTGCTGTGGGCGGCTACTACTGCCAAACCTCTGGTGGCTATAATTTGATTAGCCAGTCCTTGCCTACTTATTCTCCCGTTCAAAGTCTTTTAGCTTTTTCTGCTCTATCTGTTGAGCATGAACGATGAGACTAAAGAGGTCAATATCTTTTAATAAGCATTGTAGCCCTACACTCCTTGAGGAACAAGTCTGGATACTCCATTGACGACCTTTCAACATGTGAGCCCTGGGCTCGGCTATCATCTCCGGGAGCATATTTAGACAACCGTGTGAACTCCAATGCATACTTCCATCGTCCTGTTGCCCTGTTTCCAAAATTCATAAATTCTACCACCTTATCCTCCCGAGCTCGGGGAAAATCTATCTAGGAAGGCTGCTAGAACTCCTCCCACTCCGCCTGTTCTGCTCCCCGCTGGTCTCCCTTCCTTCAACTGATCATACCAAATCTAGGCTACTCCTTTCGACTAGTAGGCAACACAGTCAAGACTCACAGGAGCTAACACCCATAATTGGGTGATCTTTCTAATCTCATCCATAAAACTCCTACGGGTCCTCTCCCACCTTAGATCTATAAAAAGCTGAGGTTCATCTGGGTAATGTCCTGAACTCCAGCAGCTGCCGCGGACCAATTAGTGCTAACCGAACCACCTGCTAGTTCACCTAGTTCATGATCAACCGTGAGCAAATGGATTGCCACTTTGAACTCGCGGGCGCCACCGGGTCGTCCCGAGGGGCTACTGGAGCTTGTAGGGTAGGTCAATTGACATTGCCGGGCCCTTCGTCTGTTTTCGCATCTTGGAGGCATAATTTCAGTGAAACGAAATAGAGCACGAGTTAGGAGAATGTTTCTGGAATTGAACTTCAACGCATGATAAAGAGTATGAACAAATGGGAGTTTTCCTAATAACGTCTAGTAGTCACTGGGCAGTGTGGCGCCCTTCATACCCATGAAAATGACTCTACTTGACGCAACTTTCTATTATCCTGAAATACTCTAAACCAAGTGCTCGATACCATATTTGTCACGCCACTGCAGTCTATACTCCTAGAGGAGACATGGTACGGAGTCACAAGTAACCCCCACCCATGGTCTATCATAACACTGGTAATCTGAGTAATCTTGGAAGCTTAAACAAATAAATCATTTGAGGAAAACTGAATAATAAAAGTTTAACATGTGAAAAAAACTAAAGTCTTAACTGTCCGAAAGCTATCTATATCTATCGAGTTGTCTGACAAATCTCGCCTAGCTAAACTTAACCAAAGGGAGATAACTGAAGAAAATACCATCATCCTCGAAAGATGAGGACTCACCATCATGCAGCCGATAACTCCTGGAGAAGATCTGCTAAAGGTAAGCGAGAAAGAGAACCTGCAACTGTATCATAATATGATACAACATAGAAAGTATGTGTCAAGATTTCTGGGATGTACTCGAGTAAGTAGGAGAAGGCATAACATAGAGAATTAATAACTAAATTGCAATGACATGCAATGACCAACTGAAAATACTACTGTCTGAGAAACATGAACCAGAAAATGCTCAAAATGACCCTGTCCGATGGTCAAAGACATGCCCTAAATCCGAGATACCGATCTAAACTAATTGTACTAAACTGAGTCCAACCGATTAACCGAAACTATTCCGAGCTGTGCCAACGGAGACCGGTACCTAGTGGGAGAGGCTATAACAGAAATATAACACGAGGTAGATGTAGAGTCCGATGTATACACTCATCAGTAGGACCCAATATACCTTCAGTGGTATAAAGGCATGAATTGGGTGAGTACAAGTTTGGGGGAATAGTGGAAAATAAATAACCTACGGTGGCAATGCGGTTCTGGGAACCTAGGTGCGTTGGATCCTCTCTTGGTCCACTTGGTGCGGTCCTACTCCCACTCGATATTCCTAGGCTGGACTACTAAGCTGATAGCTCGAAACTAGGGTTCAAGACTAAGCCGCAATACCTATCTCGAGTACCCCTGAGTTGTATTGGACCATATTCTGTAATCGGTGTTCTAAGACCGCCGTAGCTGCTATTTGGAAGTGTCGCAAATGGGGCCTAAAGAATGAACCAAATTGAAGCTGGAGGTTCTAAGACTCGGTCGAGCTGCTTATATAGAAGTGTCATAACCGCTTCAAAGAACCACTAAAATATGATATCCGAGTCTAATAATTGATAATTGGGAGGCACTACTAAGACCTTAAGAAAAGGCTATAGTCAAACCGATCAACTAACATTTGTGGACAAGACGAGTATGCTAATAATGTGACTGAGGTTGGACTAACATGCATTTGATTGATATTTCAACATATATACTAACAATATGGGAATCCCAAAACTGATAGAATCAAGCTACAGGGAAAACTAGTCCAACACGTAATATTCTAAATTCTAATTTAAAAATATAAAAACAGAAAAAAGAATATTAAGTTATTTTTAAAAAAATTTCTAGAAATAGGGAATAATAAAGCAATTTATGATTATGAATAATAATCCACTTGAAATCTTAAAGAATTTGTTTGAAAACTTTCTACATTTCGAACTACGTGGCTGTTCGGTATAAGAAATAGAGAAAGGTTTTGGGGACACAAGGAAGAACAATTCCTTTGCTGAATTCCCACATACCCGGATAAGGAAATCCATTGAGGAAAAGCTTGAATTTTTGCAACCTGACAAAGAGCCCTTGTTCTTGCTTGAGAGGAACGACTCGGTTCTAAGAATGTTATTCTAAAGTCTAAGTGGTGAATGAGGGAGGAGAACTGCTCAACCCCTCTTAAATTCTTTGAAAATATGCTTAAAACGACATAATTAGGGACTAAATAGGTGGAATTACAAAAATATACCTGAACAAAATTTGAAAACTGCTCCGATTGTGGGACCAACGGGTCACTCAACGAAGCCGTTGGTTGAGACATCGATCTCATTAGGACCAAATGCTGTCCCACGCCCAGGTTCGGGTTCATTGGATTTGAAACGGAAGATACCACGAGAATCATTAGATGAATCAAATGGGTCGTTGGTTCCGTGGTCATTGGATGAGAAAAATTGGGAAGCTTGATGACGGGCAACACAATAAACTTCGTTGGTGGACCCAACGGGTCATTGTGTCCAAGCAGCCTTCACTAGAACAAGTCTAAGGATTACTGAACTTGACCCCACGGGTTGTCACAATGACTCGTTGTGGATACAATGGGTTGTTGTTTCCACTCGTCATCACTGAAGGGAGTGTTTAGGGCTCTTGACCAATGACTCACACAATGAGTCGTTGTAACAAAATGACAACTGTTGGTTGAGTCGTGGAGTCTGGAAGAGGGACTTCGAGCTGGGACCACGAGGATAGGATGACTCAAGTTGTTTCTCACACCAGAGTCATTCCTTGTCCCACTGCTCCCGAAGACCAAACCGGGCTGACCACGACTGACACAACAAGTCGTTGGAGCTGACCACGACTCATTGTCTTAGTCGTGCTGAGGCAACTTTTTTGGTTTTCTTCGATTTTTCTTGCAAGGTCTCGAGTCTCGGTCTAGAAAGTTTCAGGGTGTTACACTCACCTACCTCAAACAATTTAATATGATCTAAGTACCTCTGCCCATAAATAGCCTTATATGGAGACATCTGAATATTGAGTGATAACTATTATAGTAAGTAAACTATAAGGAGAGGCAATTAATCATCCCCAGCCTACTCTTGAAGTAAATCATGCAAGCTCTCAACATATCTTCTCCAAGGTCTGAATGGTCTTCGCCCGGCCATCAATCCGACTAGTGAAAAGTAGTAAGCTGAAATCTACCTTGAGTACCAAGACCTTCTAAAACTTCAGAAATGGAGATGTGTGAACTAGTTTCATCTGAGATGATGCACAAAGGGACTCTATGAAACTTGAGTAACTCTTCAATGTAAAGTCAAGATAGTCCAATGCTGAATCGGTAGTCGTTACTAGCATGAAAGATGAGGTGACCTAATTATCCGGACCACTATCACCTATGGAATCATGCTGTCAATGCATCCGTAATTCCTGTAATGAACCTCTATGTTTATCACTTCCTACTTCCATGTATGAATGTTGATATCCCGAGTCATCAATACCTCCCAGTATTTGATGTTCACCTAATCGCTTTGAAATTTGGACACTTAGCTACAAAATATGCAACACTTTTCATACCATTCCACTAGTAGACTTCTTTGAGATCATGGTACATCTTGGTGGCACCTTGGTGAATAGAATACCGAGATCTGTGAGCCTCTCCCAACATCCGCTGTCTCAAATCATCTACATCGGAACACATAATTTTCCTTGATAGCAGAGCACAGAAAAAAACCTCTACTTTCTGATTTCGGACCGTTTCTTCAACTTTCACGAAATTGGATCCTCATCTTGTTTTACCTTGACTTCCACAACTAACGATGATTCTGAACTATATGAATGGTGACACCACCATTTGCTGAACCCGGATGAACCCCTAATTGCTTGTAGAAATTTCTAACCAACTCGTTCCTTCCCTCCTCAACATGAACCATAGTCCCCATGGACGACCTGCTAAGGGGATTGATGAACGGTGAATTTTAAGCATTTCTAGCAATATTTTCCTATACTTTAATATGTTTTGAGAATAAATTATGTATGTTTTCACGTTTTTTATAATATATTTGTGAAAAAGAGATAATACACACTGATTAGATGCTTTCAAGTATAAAAGTATGATTTTGGGCATAATTGTGGCTTAAGAGTAAAGAATGACAAACCGTGATTGGAAGGAAACGAATATATAGAAGGGTAGCACATGTGCATAGTTGTGCTATGTCCTGCGTGTCGTACAGGCTTGATCAGTCCACAGAGAGGCGTGACGTTCCAAGGGTGCTAGGCGTAGGAAGAGGCGCGTGCATTCCCCTCGTTTGTGACGGCTAGGATTCCAATCCTAATTATACTAGAAATAGAAGCTACAAAACCCAATTCAAATCCAAGAAGGAACAATGAAGGTTGAATCTACTATTATAAATACCCTCTCATAACATGTATTAGGTGTCATATATATTGGAAGTTAGAAATTAGTAGTTTACAAGTCATAGTGTTGCACAATTCATACTTTCAGAATTTGTATAATAGTTTGTGTTGAGTTCTTGTTGGAAGTTCATCAAGTTCTTGTGAAACCTCTTAGCTTGGAAATTTTGTTGAAAAATATTATATTAGGGTAAGTATTTCATTATGATTTCTTCTACATCTTTAATTTAATTCACATAAGCATGAGCGGCTAAATCTCTTAGGCTAGGGTTGTGGAAACCATGATGGATTAACAAATGTAGGCATATGAACTAGTGATTCTTGAATGGTAAATTTGGTGGTTTGTTACTCACTATGTTTTAATTAAGTTTTAGTGGTTGCAAACGTTGAAACGTTTCATATCTTCAACTTGCCCAACCAAGGAGGTTGATGTTAGAAAAGGAATAAAATGGCAATTTGAGGTTGATAACTTCATCTAATGACGTGACTCTAACAGAGGATACTTAGAGTCAAGACTTACTGCAAAGCTAAAATATACTGTCACGACCCGAATCTGCACCCTAGACGCGACATGGTACTTAGGATCACATACTAATTACTGAGACTCAAATTGAATCTAACAAAATTGTCCTAAAGCCTTTAGAAGAACTACTAAGTTGCTGGGACAAACCCTCAACTAACTCTACTGCTCCGAGACTAAAGGTGAAATAACAAAGATAAAAATGAAACTCCAGCCCCCGACAGATGAGGACTCGCCACTGCCAGGCTGCTGCAAATCACCAGGAGGAACTAGCTGTGATGCTGAGGTTGGGTACCTGAGCCTATATCATAAAATGATATAGCACATAGAAATGCGACGTACTTGGATGTACTGAGTATGTGAGATGTAAATAAAACATACATATACTGGAAGACTTGATAAAGTATGAATTGAAATAACATGCAAAGATTTGTATTCAGAAGTACTGCAAGTAGTTTGACATATATATGGGAATACTGTAAGAACTAATAAATTGAATTAGAGTCATGAGCATATCCCCGAAATCCGATAGACTGGACTAGGCTGAGGACTTTGACTATACTGGACTGTGGACGATACTATAACAGACATATAAGAATGTGAGCTAAATGTGAAGTGCGATGTACACACCCCACCAAAAACAACCCACTGTAGCTTGCCAAAGTATAGTGGTTGAGTTGTGTGATCACTATCTCGGGGCTCATTCGGGCTAATAATCTATGGTGGCACGTAGTTTTGCAACTTGTGTGCGCTGAGCCCTGATCCACTCGATGCTAAGTACTACTCCTATTGAAAACCTAATTATATCTAGCTATGCTGATAGATCGAAACTGATGTCCCAAAGACAAGCCGAACTACCTATCCGGGAAGTGTTCTCGAGAATCTAAGTACTTAAAGAAATTGTGTTCTAAGACTTGTAAGAGCTGCTTTATTTGGAAACGTTGTGATAGCTCCAAAGAATAAAAAACATGTTGATAAACTGATACCACTAAATATACTGAGTACTGACAATATTACTGAGATTGAACATACTAAAAACATTGACTTTCCATTAAAAGCATCTCGTGCTAAAAATTCATAATTTCAAGTGGAAACATCATGATAGTATAATAATTCTATTTGAATTCTAAATCATATAAGTTACATTCAAAAATCATTCTAAAGATCGGCATTAGGAAAGCACACTGTGTAAATGAACCCAAGACATGATTTTCAGTTGATAATATACATGAAAGTTTAAAGCATCATCAAAATTAAGGAATTCATATTGAATGAAAAGAAACCCTAGCTTCTATCTTTTACAGGGCTGGGATAATGAAGTTTCTCTGAAAAATAATTAGGAGCATAAGGGGGAAGGGAATCCTTGCTGAAGTCCCACATCATTGTAGAAGAAATTCTAAGAAGAGCTCTGAAATCACGATTTTGAATAGAAACTAGCTTGACCGGGGAGATTCTCTCACTTCTACACACTGATCTTTAGGCTTGGGAGAAAAATGAGATAAGAACATCGAGTAACTCCCTTAATTCCTCTCTAACTTCACCTTAAACGACGTATTTTAGGAGTTAAAATAGCGGAAAGTTACAAAATACCCCTGAGAAGAGGTTTGAAAATCTGCCCATACCGACTAACAGGTCACAAGAAGTCGTTGGGTTGTAACCACAACTCATTGCGACCAGTTGTTGGTCCTAGGTCTGAAAATTCTAGTTACTAGACTTGACCAATGGACACGAACAACGGCCCATTAGATGGGACAATGAGTGTCACAATCCAAGATGGGACCCCAAATTAAGAAACGAAATCTAGAATAAAAATGCTCCAAACTAACCCATGGTAAATTCATAGCATGACTTAAAATCATACTTAAGCAAAAAGAAACATGAACATGAATAAACAGAAGATTAATTATTATAAAACATAAACAAAATGATAGCATCACAACACTGAGTCATAAGTTGAATTTTAAAAAAAGTCATAAACTAAACATACTAATCCATGTCATAAAAGCCTCTACTATTTGATGAGATATCACTGGACAACCCCAAGCTAACTCCAATTCTAAAACTAAATTGCATAACAAGTTTAAATTGATAGATGTCCTCGGATGATGAGGACTCCCAAAGCAGGGCATGAAATCGGATCGATATGGGAGCTGTAACTATCGATGAGATTGAGCCGATCACCCAAATATATATCATGAGACAATATATCATAGAGTATGAGGTCAGTACTTTGTATGTACTGAGCATGTAAGGTAAATTAAACTACTTAGTAAAATATAGTTGAAATTATGCATATAAAGAAAATAGATCATAAGAGTAAGGACCGCATGCTAAAAGCAAGCCGTATCTGGATATATATAATCATAAGCTGGTTATTATAACTGAACATAGTGACCCAAGATTTGAAATACAAATCATATGACTTTTCATGCTTGGAAATTGTAAGCAAAAGCTCATAAACTATCTCACAGTCAAACTTGCTATAAAAATAATATCATAAGTCATGAACATGAGAAACTGAAAGCATGAGGAATAATGGGAGACTGATCATAACCGACAACCACCATGTATAAGGTATGATCCCACATCTTGACCATGTGGAGTGAGAGCCATCCTAAGCCTTGCAAGGGTAAAGGTTACCTAATAAGGTGTGATATCACGGTGTGCTCCTCGGAAGGAGTGAAACACTCTTTTTGAGAGGTCCTGCAGATATATACCTACGTTGGTGCGTAGTTTATGAGACCGGAAAACCTGAAAACCCATCCCTACTCGGTGCTAGACACTAGTCTAAATACATGCATAGTGCTCATATAATCATACTCTCGAAATATAGCTTGAACCTAAACATTGGGAGTCTTGAATTCGAATCATGTCATAATCTATATTAGAGTCTTGACTCCAAATCATATCATAAATTGATCTTGTTATCCTTGGCTAAAATCATAATAAGCATACTTAACTTGTTTGGGCTTCCCCAAATCATAAAATCATGCATATTTGAAATAGACTTCGTAAGTCAAAATCATAGAATCATAAGTTGAGAGTTCATAAACATTCATGCATACTAGATATCTCATCATGCTTGAAATCATGGCTCAAGGCTTGAATTTTCATAAAACTTGTATAATAGGGAATAATTTCTAATACCTTGAAATCATGAATTTATAATCAAATTGAGTGTAAAATCTTCACATAGACTTAAATCATACATTTGAACATGAGGAATTAGACCCGAGACATAGCGTAGATAATTTCATAGAATTGGGTTAAAACCATAGGAATCAATACACTTGATTAAGAACTTGAATTCATGAATTAGAGGGAAAATATTGATCTTGAAAGCCCAAGAGAATTGAGGAGGAATTCTAGTTTGAACTTAGAATTGAACTTCAATATAATGCATGCACATGGGAGCCTACCGACTTGACTAGGCTAAACCCTCTTGAAATACTCTTTACAAGGTTTAAAACAACATCATTAAAGAGTTAGGGCTTGGAAATTTACAAAACTACCATGGGATCTCACATAAAAATTCAGTCTGCCAGCTACAACGACCATCCAACGAATCGTTGCTTGATTCGACTCGCTCGTTGACCATCCATTATTTCTTGGGGTATTTCTGGTACTCTTCTAGTTCTTCCAACTAACAACTAGATAGGATAAGCCACATTTGTAACAACAACTCTTCATTCCTCTCATCGTCACCTCTGCCACCCTAACACAGTTTTAGTCCAATGGATCAATACCAGAGTCACGCCCGCCACCACAGCCATTGCACCCTTATGTTATCACTGAATCAGATCTGGACCTTTTCTGAAATCCACTTAACGACCCCTTAGGATGACCCATTACCTGAAATAATGAGACGTCGCTTCGCTCGTTGTTTGTAGGGAATCTTGATTGGGGACTTACCATGAGGCACACGACGAGTCGTTGTTCCCTACAATGACTCGTCCCTTGAGTCATTTTGTGACTCTGGTGCTCTATTTCCTCTTTTCTCAGTTTCAACCCTTGGATATGATTTTAGGACTTTTGGGGTGTTACATTTATTCTCTTGGGAACATTCATCCTCGAATGTAGACTAAGCACACCGAAAGGTCAGGGAAAAGAACCGCAGTCCCAAAACTGAACAACTGAAGCTAAAAACTGACGTTCGGACAGATATACATGACTAAACTGCATTCATGAAATATTTATACATGCTATGACATGAAAGAAACTTAGAGACATGAACTTTGGAATGAAATTAAACAGAGTACTAAAGAGGAAGCCGGTACCTCGAGCCGGAACCGAGTCGGAATGGAAAAGATGCGGGTATCAAGCTATCATATCTGCTTCGGCATCCCATATAGCTCCTTCAACAAGCTGATTCCTCCATAAAACCTTCACGGAAGCTACTTTCTTATTCCTCAACATCCAACCCTAACGATCCAGAATCTCAATCGAAACCTACTCATAGGTAAGACTATCGCTCACACCCATGTTTCCACCGGAACAACTAACGCTGGATCACTAATGCACTTCTTCAATAGAGATATATGGAAAACTAGATGCACTAAAGCTAACTCCGCTGGTAGCTTCAACTCAAATGCCACCTTGCTAACTTATCTCAAAATCATGTAAGGACCAATAGATCAGGCTACACCCTTTCTTTTCCGAAGCTTATCACTTCCCATCATGGGAAACAACACCTTCAGAAACACCCACCATCAACCTCAAACTTAAGCTCTCCGCCTAACATCTGCATACAATTTCGTGACTCGAGATGTTTTTAGCCTTTCTCTAATAAGCTGAACTTTCTCCATCACCTCATGGATTGAATTTTGACCTCATCGGGTAGCCTCACCTACCTCAAATCATCTAATAGGTGATCTACACCTCCGCCAATAAAGAGCCTCAAATGCAGCCATCTGAATATCAGTGTGATAACTATTATTGTAGGCAAACATGATGAGAGTTAAGTGATCATCCCACTACCTTTGAAATCAATCACAAACACCCTCAACATATAGGCAAGAGTCTGAATTGTCCACTTGGCCTGACCAACTGTATGTGGGTGAAAAGTTGTGCTAAGCTTACTTGAGTACCAAGGCCCTCTAAAATGACCTCCAAAACTCTGAGGTAAACTGAAATTTCTATCTGAATAATGGAAAAGGGGACTCCATGCAACCGAACTAACTCCCAAATGTACAATCTAGCATAATCCTCGGCTGAATAAGTAAATTTGACCAGTAAGAAATGAACTGATTTGGTCAACCTGTTCATAATCACACATATAGAGTCATATTGTTGGTGGGTATGAGTCAAGACTTTAATGAAGTCCATACTAATCTCTTTCCACTTCCAAGTAGGAATGATAATATCCTAAGCATACCCTAGGTCGATGATGCTCAACCTTCACCTGTTGGCAATTCAGACACTTTGCTACAAACTTTGCTATGTTCTTCATTCATTCACAAATAAACTTCCTATAGGTCACAGTACATCTTGGTGGTACCTGGATGGATAGGAGAATGGTGAGCCATGAGCCTCGCTCAACAATGCTCTCTCAAGTCATCTATAGTTGAAACACACAATCGACCCTAATATCGCAGTACACCATCTCCTTCTGGGAGAAGGCCTCCACTTTCTGATTCCAAATAGCTTCCTTCATTAGGTAGAATCCTCATCTTGCCTAGCTTTGACTTACACCAAAGAAGATTTTGTCCCGCTCAACAATCACACCACAATCCATCGAATCTGTAAGGCAAACCCCCAAATAAGTAAGCGTAGGACATCCTTCACCAACCTCTCCTCCCATCCTCCACACGAGAAACACTCTCCATCAACAGCCTACTAAGAGCATCGGCCACTACATTGGCCTTGCTCTAATGATAAAGGATCCTCATGTCACAGTCATTAAGAAGCTCTAGCCACCCTATTTGCCTCAAATTTAGGTCCTTCGAGTGAACACATACTACAGATCTTATGGTCCAGAACATATTGATGAGCCTTCGCAAGTGTACGGGTCGTACAGCACAAGAAAGCTCTTTTTAAGAACCAGAATGTCGAACCCACAGGAATAGGAATACGGGTGAAACCTTTAGATGCTAATTTACTACAACTACAATAGTGAAGACAACAGTGTAAAGAAACGTTTGTGTGTTTTGGTAATTATATTTTTATACTAAACTACGCTATTTATACAATTGGAGTCTTAACTATGGATGAGAGCATGCTGAGGCTACAAAGAACATGTGAAGAAACGAACTATCAATATACACGGTTTATCTTTTCCTCCGGTTGCTAGTCGGAACTAATGCCTATGGATTAAAACTCTCTTATTTAACCCAACTTAAGAATCATGAACCTTCCACCTACAATTTCGTGATAAGAAGGAATTCAAGTTCTAGCTATACAAAACCGATTCCACACATGACTAATACGACTTTCGTGTATATTTCTATCCCGAAGGTAAATCAATTCCCAATTTTCCCAAACCAAGAAAAGATTAATCCTATTAATTCACAACTTTCCAAATTCTTGCCCTTTGGGTGAAACCGACTTTTGGATTTATAATAACATTGGCCAGATATTAACGTAGTAAGAACAAGAATTAAATAGAACAACCATGGAAGAAAAGAGAAAATAAACCAGCAATCAATAATTACATTTCAACACAACGTTCATAACCTCAGCAAGAAGGAGTATCAGCCACTATTTGTGGATTGAACATCATTAAATGAGTGTTAATCATACAAACAATTGAAAGGAAGAAGAAAGGGATAGAGAAAAACCCTAAGAATTTCGTCCTCATAACTGCCTGTAACCCACGTTCTTGCTCCACCAAGTCAGAATAATTAAAAATGCCCCTAAGTGTCTCTATTTATCTAGGGATAAATTTTCCTGAATAATAGTGCAACGTGTCACGGAGTGCATCGCGGAGCACTCCGCTCGTGACACGGTGCAAATGCAGCCCTCTGGAAATAGTCCGCCTGTAATTTCTTTCAACGTGGCACGGCATGCACGCGGAGCACGCCAACGTGCCACGGTGCAATCGCGGACCCTCTCTGGAAATGCCAAGTCTGAGAATTCACTCCAACGTGGCACTGCCTGATCGCGGACCCTCACTGGAATTTATTTGAATTTTCCATCCTGTGCAGAAAGGCATCCGCGATGGCAACAGTGTCACGGCTCCATCAAGTGAGCCCTTGTGATCCTTTCTTCACCAACCGCTTCCTTGCTCGTTCCCGAATGCATCTTCGATTTCTCCTAACATGTCATTTTTCATCAAAAGCATGCTTTTCCTACAAAACAACGCTAATCAAGTTGGTTAGTATAAAATCACACTTCCAAGTATTACCTCATGAGAATGTACACACATAATTAGACAAACAAGGCAAAAGTTATACATTTGAGTATCGATTTGGCATATAAATATGCCCTTATCACCTACCCCACACTTAAAATCTTGTTCGTCCTCGAACAATACTTATAAAACTTGCGAAATTGATATCCCATCATGGCTACTTAGGCTCGACAATCTAGCCTACGGTTATACCGATTATGTTCAAAGCAAATCATCAAGAGAAACATGCATAGTATCATTATTACAACGACACTTTTAATAATCGGGACCCTCCTAGCACAAGAATCAATTCCTGATATCGCAAACCATGCATATTAGCTGACCAAGATATCCGACACGAATTTATTCTATCATCAAACATGTGCCCTCACAACAATAAGAGAGATTCCCCTGTTTTAATCACATGAACTCTGGAGGAAATCTGTTGTCGGGTGAGTATATATGCACACAATTTCGCTCACTCTCCAAAAAGAATTACATGCATCGTGTCATGAATTCCATAAGCTTGCCTCTAGTGTTTTACTCCAATAATATAAAAAGATGCGTGGATGGATCACGTAGACTAACGGGCTGTGGATGTAGCTACGGAATTAGTATATACTGGGCTAATCCAATAATAGTAACTAGCTTCCTTAAGTGCTTTTTAAATACATCCCATCAATTTCAAAAATATTTTCTTCCTTTCCTCCTTTTCTTGAAGTTTATCTTCATGCTTATCACTCCATCTCTTTAACACACCGTAATTAATCGAAGAGAAAGTTGAGTTAAGCAACTTCCTTTCCTTCAAATCTGGCCATGTCACCCTCAACTCCCTTTTTCTTTTTCTTTCTCTCTTTTCTTTTTCATATCACTTTCTTTTTCTTTTTTTATCACTTCACTCCTTTTGACACCATGGGAAATTATACATTTTCTTGAGCGCTTAAGAGCTTCGGATTTGGTTTAAGGACCACGAAAAGAAGGGGTTCACTTGGTTCACACTTTTCGACAAAAGAAAAACCAGAAAACAAAAATTTATCAAGGTGAAAGGCTCAACGGGCTGACTAGGTTTAATCTTCAAGGTAGATATGAAAGAAAACAAGAAAACTTTTGGTTGACAAAAAAATGCCCTACATCCTTTCCTACACTACACTTCTTTCATTTCTCGCTTCGCATTAATAATGACAGCAAGTTCTAGACAATCGACAATAGCATGGAATGAACAATTTCTCACTATACACTCGATGCACATGCTCAACTCAAGATGACTTCACAGATTCTTTAATCAGCTAATCACAAGAATTCAAAATTAAGCCTCAATCACACCGAATCGAATTCTAAGGCATAAGTGTCTTTATATATGTACATAAATTTGCATGCTTTCTACGAATCATCTTTGCTATATAATTATTATGTACAACACGCAACAAGGATGTCGGAGCCATAGAATAGCAACATGCATGGGATACAACCAACAATCCAATAACTAAAAAAATAAAATAAATGTTTTTAATAAAAAAAATAAAAAAAAACACCGAAAGATACTACTCTTATCGACTACCTTTCCTTTAAGACGGTCGTCATCCATCCATCATAGAGAAGGGTCACTATTTACGACTTTCGGTTCAATGGAACTCTTCTCGGCAAAAGAACCGAAAACAAACTCCAGAAACCCAAAAGAAAATAGTTACGAATTTTTTAAAAATGTCGCATTTCGACAAGACTATTTACATACCGGCTAACATCATTCCACAAAGACACAACAACAATTTCACACAACAATATTTACATCAATGAACATACACATAAACAGAGTCAAATTAAAACAAACACGACAACAAAGCAAGGAACATACGATGATATACACAAGAAGGCAAATTCATGTTCCAACTACCCCACCTCACACTTAAAATCGAACACCGCCCTGTTCATACAATTACAAACATAAAGGTGGTTCGTGAAACCTTCGATCAGTCAAAAGTATTCCACTTCATCAGGTGCTGCCGCCATATCCCCCCATATTCCAGTGTCTCCACCGTCATCCTTCCTCTCGACTCAACGCCGGAATCCTCGCGACGTGTCTTCTCATCTGTGGGGACGCGCCATCATCTATAGGCTTCACAAAAGCCGGGCCCACCCGACATAGCGCCCGACATTCTCGCCTAATGGGTAATCTAAGTCGAACTGCCGCGCCCGTCCTCCGTTGCCGGTCTCCCGCCTATGCGTAGCTGGAGCATCTGATCCCGAACATGCGGACATATTGACCGCCCCGGAGCATGTCGCTCGGCCAATGTGAGAACAGGCCCGTGAGTGGTGTCGGGTGCCTTAGTTTTTGTGACATCGATGGCACACCGCCCATCTGCGGATGCAATCTAGGGCCTCCTCTACCTCAAGGCCTCTCGCGTGAACGCCAGCAGCCCGAATCCGCACCGTGCTCCTTGATGCAATCGGGCCCCCTTCATGGCGGATATGATCACCGCCCCAACATGAATCTCCAGCCCTTTCATAAGGGCGTATACCATGCATACACGATCCCGGGTCACATCTGTCATGTGCACTCCCTAATCAAATGAGCAACGATCTTAGGCCATATTCTGGCTTCCTGTTCATCTGTGCATAGGGCAGCGTCTGATGGTAGCACCTCTCTGTGCCTGCTCCAACGTGCTGTGGACCGGGCTCCATTATAATGTGCGTCTGATATCCGCATAAGGCAGGAGTGATGCCCGCCTGTCGGAGTACATGGGCGTCTCAGATTGCGCCCTAGGATGGCATTGAGGTGGTGAGGCCTCCAATGTGACGATTTGGCCCTTTATCTTGATGGTGTGATTCCTTAATGTCGGGTTCCAGTTGGCGTAGAATTCGATCAAGTGCAAAGTTGCACTCCTGGGCTCACAAAATGAAACATAGCCCAGCAACACAATCTTGTACCATCCGGGGGAACTTTTGTGCCAATGGTTCCCGTGCAATATGTTCCTCGGGAAGTATTTACTCTCTTTATGTTTGGTGTACCACTTTTTCCCTCAGTCACCCACCGTGTCTCCATATTGGCGGCGCCGCCGCGTGGAATCAAGCCGGGTGCCGGGGCTGACCGGCCGCTCCTGGCCTCAATCTTTTCTTCCGCGCCGATGTTGATGTGCGCCTTTCCCTTGTCCTCGCTTCGGCTAGACATTGTCTCTTTCAAAGAAAACAAAGATAAGAATGCTGTTAGTCGATTTAAACTTAGCTTTTGACTAAGGCTGGGCTTTGGCTCGGCCACCCCACACTCAGTCTTTTTAGCTCAAGCATTATGTAATCTCGGCAAGAACATCTTTATTCTGTTCTACGAGAAGATACAAAATCTAAACACTAAACAAAAGAAAAAAACATAACAAATCACCTCCGTGCCTTCTTAAAAATTCGACAAAGATAACCTCAATGTACTACTCAGACTTCGTACAGCTAATTCCACATACTATCGATAGTCATTTCACATTCGCATTCAGCTAAAAGAAAACAAGAAAATAAGAATATCTCCACAAACTCAAACTAAGCAATTTCCGATTTTCATGTAATTCGATGAGCTCTTGGAATTTCACCCAATTTGCACCCCCGATAATTGCATCGTTTCTAGGCATACACGATAAGCGACTAATATCTCAATTTACCCAACATGCACAACCCACAATTTTTCACCAATTCCTCTTCAATTCAATTTTTCAACTTCATAATCCAACCCCAACTAATTTAGCACAAAATTCATTTACATGCAATTAACAAGTTCATATGATCACAATGATATTAAAGTAACAACAATTAACACAACCCAAATGTATTTAATCTCAATTTTATATTAAGGGCATGGATTCTTCCTAGTTCATGCTAGAAATTGAAATTTTAGCTAAAAATTGAAGTTGAGTTCAAGAACATACCTTTGATTCTATAAGACGAAGAAAAGTTGACGAAATCAATCCTAATGCCGTGACACGTTAAGGGGGAGGGGATTTTTGGGGTATTGTCGCGGGAGGGTAAAGAAACATAGGAGAAATGAGGGGTTTTAGGTTTAAAAAGTGGAAAAATCGCGCGGGTCGCCCAGACCCGGTGTGACCTGACGCGATTAACCCGCCAACGCGGTCACGGAGGGTAACGCGTAGCATGCCCTCCGTGACACGGAGCCATCGCGCAGGCATTCTGGAATTTTTAAAATTCCAGATTTTGCCTTCAACGTGTCACGGAGGGTAACGCGAAGGCCCTCCTCCATGACACGGAGCCATCGCGCAGGCTCACTGTTTTGCCACTTAAAAAAATATTTCTTACCTCGTTTTTCTCCTTTGCATTCCTTAGCATTTTTCCTCCGCTCAACTCCTGTGAAACATCTTACCACACGAAATCGGTTAGAATTCCAAAGTTGGAGAAACAACAATATTTTTATTTTTTTTATTTTTTTTATTTTTTTTATTTTTTTTAACATTTTTAATTTTCTCTTTTTTTTTTTTCTCGTTTCTATGTACAATCTACAATTACATTTCACGGTTGGCGCCTCGCAAGAAACGCTCCGGTTTACCATCTCGGCTCGACGTCGTTTGAGCCTGCTTCCTGCCGCTAGGGTGACGGACGTTTTCTCACGACGTCCCCACCCTCATCAAGCTTACCTCTATCAGGGGCTCTCCCTTTAGTTCTCGTTGTTCAATGCCTTGAGCAGCACTCGGTTGCTCAAGCACGTTGATCAACGAGAGTTCTTCGTACACGCCGGGAGTTTGGTGGCCTTGTACCCAATGAACACCTCCACCTTGTCATGTGCTCGCATCGTTAGCTGACCTGCAGCTACATCTATGAGCGCTTCCCCGGTTGCCAAGAAAGGTCGCCCTAAAATAAATGGGACTTCCGAGTCTCGGCCTGCAAAGTCCACACAACAAAGTCCACCGGGAAGATTAGGGAGCCGACTTTGCACTAGCACGTCCTCCACAATACCGCTCCGGTCTTGCTAAGGAACGATCTGCAAGCTGCAAAATCACCGTTGTAGGTCTAGGACTTCCTAGACCTAACTTCTTAAATACCGAAGTTGGCATCGCCAATGCTCGCTCCCAAATCACATAAGCCGCGAGCTCGGATACTTTGCCCGATTGTCAACTGAATTGTGAAGCTCCCAGGATCTTTGAGCATCGTGGGCAACCGGTTTTGTATCCGGGAAGTGCACTCCTCTGTAAGGGCCACCGTGGCATATTGGGTAAGCCTGCTTTTGTTGGCCACGATGTCCTTAATATATTTTGCATACTTGGGCACTCACTGCAAAACATCAACAAGAGGTAAGTTAATGTGTACCTGTTTGAGCACCTCCATGAATTTCTTGAAGCACGCCTCCTCCTTGTGCTTCTTTTAATCGTTGAGGAACGGGGGTGGAGGCGTGCCGCTTTTCCTTCTGCTCCGCATCCTTGTGTTTCCTCTCATCATTCCCCGCTTCCTCTCCGCTTCGCTACTCCCGACTGTTGAGGTGGCCTCGGTTCAACCTCCTTCAACTGCAAGCCACTCCTCGTGGTCATCGCATTTACCTTCTTGGGGTTGGGATTCGTGTCACTGGGGGAGTCCTCCTCTCTAGGCCTGGGTAACTGGCTCCAAGAAATTGCCCAAATTGATACTCCAGCTGCCTTGGTAGCTAGCTGAATATTTTTAACATCGGCTGCCAATTTGACATGGTCAGACTGCAATTGAGCTTGGCTAGCTATCAGCTGCTTGAACATCTCCTCAACGCTGGGTGATGGCGGTGGAAGAGGTGCACAAAGTTTCTGTATTGTGCTTGGACAGTTCGTGGCCCTCCTTGATTCCGCTGCATCCCCTGACTTGAACTCTGCCCCTGATGGTTGTTGCTACCCCAAGAGAAATTCGGGTGATTCCTCCAGTTGGAATTGTGGCTATTCTGGTTGTTGGTGATTGCTCCTTTGTGCATTACCAACAAACTTCACCGAGTCTGGATTTGCCCACAACACTCAACCGAGTGTTCATTGCTCCCGCACACCACCAAAACCGCCGCACCGCATTAATCGGGGCTTGAGACTGCCTGCCCATGTTGCTGAAGTGGGTGTTCAATTGATTCTGCAAAGCAGCTATCTGCAGCGATAGCTGTAAACCCATCCACTTCCAAGACTCCAGCTGCTTTCCTTGCTCCTCCCCTTGAAGAGTCCACATTCCACTCCGGATTTCCCTGCGAAATACGATTAAGCAAAGTATACAGTCCTTCATAAGTCTTCTTTTTTTTAAAGCTTGTCCCCCAGCTGCCGAATCCAGCAATATTTTTGTGTGGGGTTCCAAACCCTCTATAAAAGTGTGCACCAGCACATCATTTGACTGATGGTGATAAGGACAGTCCCCTCAACAATGATTTAAATCTCTCCTAAGTTTGGATACGCATTCTCTCCTTCCTTTGTTTAAAACTTAGAATTTGAATTCTTAACCCTTGGCCGCTTTACCGGAGGGAAAGAATCCGATCAAGAACTTCTTTGCAAGATCATCCCATGAGGTGATAGAGTTTGGTGGCTCAGCTTTCAGCCACCTCTAGCATCTCCCAAAAGTGAAAATGGGAAAAGTGTAAGCCTCGGGACATAATCTCGTTGACACTCCAATGATGTTGTCACTTATCTCCAGAAAATTTCGAAGATATTGCTTGTGGGTCCTGTGAGGGAGACCTGTAACTGCCCGCTTGTGTGTGCAGCAAATTATAATCTTTATATTTTGTTTCTGCTCGAACTCTCCCTCCTGGCTCATGTTTGCTAATGCTAGATGTAACATTGCTAGCATGTGGATTGCCACATCGCGAACCGGCCTGACTGTTAATTCCTCGGGCACTAATTCTGCCCGCACGATTGGGGATTCTGTGGTTGCTCCATGATAGTTTGTCTGAGCACTGCAAACTTTCTCTCTAGAGCTTTCCGTTGACGATGAAACTGCTGCTCCGGCTCTATGATGGATCCACCAAACCTTGGCCTCTTGCCGTTCAATGTAATCTGTTTTCTGCAAAATACAAGCAGACCAAGTTGTCAACACTAAAATATTGAAATAGCAAACTAACACTTAAAATAAAAGTAAAATTAAAATTCTCACCAATTGCCTATTCCCCGGAAACGGCGCAAAAACTTGATGAGCCCGCAAGTGTAATGGGAAGGCCTGCATAAGTAATACAAAGGGCTCTTTTAAGAACCGAATGTCGAACCCACGTGAATAGGAATACGGGTGAAACCTTTTTAGATGTTAATTTACTAGAACTACAACAGTGAAGACAACAGTGTAAAGAAACGTTTGTGTGTTTTGGTAATTATATTTTTTATACTAAACTACGCTATTTATATAATTGAGTTCTTAACTATGGATGAGAGCATGCTGAGGCTACAAAGAACATGTGAAGAAACGAACTATCAATATACACGGTTTATCTTTTCCTCCAAACTGCTAGTCGGAACTAATGCCTATGGATTAAAACTTTGAGCTTAACCCAACTTAAGAATCATGAACCTTCCACCTACAATTTCGTGATAAGAAGGAATTCAAGTTCTAGCTATACAAAACCGATTCCACGATGACTAATACGACTCTTCTTTGTATATTTCTATCCTGAAGGTAACCACCAATTCTTCAAACCAAGAAAAGATTAATCCTATTAATTCACAACTTTCCAAATTCTTGCCCTCTTGGGTGAAACCGGACTTTTTGGATTTACAATAACATTGGCCAGATATTAATGTAGTAAGAACAAGAATTAAATAGAACAACCATGGAAGAAAAGAGAAAATAAACCAGCAATCAATAATTACATTTCAACAGTTAATAGTTCATAACCCTCAAGAAGAAGGAATTAGCCACTATTTGTGGATTGAACATCATTAAATGAGTGTTAATCATACAAACAATTGAAAGGAAGAAGAAAGGGATAGAGAAAAACCCTAAGAATTTCGTCCTCCCGTAACTGCCTGTAACCCACGTTCTTGCTCCACCAAGTCAGAATAATTAAAATGCCCCTAAGTGTTCTATTTATCTAGGGATAAATTTTCCCTTTAATAACAGGCAACGTGTCACGGAGGCACGTGAGCACTGCCTCCGTGACACGGTGCAAATGTGCGGAAGCCCTGGAAATAGTCCGCCCAGGTAATTGCTTTCCAACGTGGCACGGCATGCATCGCGGAGCATCGCCAACGCGCTACGGTGCAATCGCGGATCTTCTGAAAATGCTAAGCCCGGAGAATTCACTCCCAACGTGGCACGGCCTGATCGCGGACCCTCACTGGAATTTATTGGAATTTTCCATCTCAGGCAGAGTGCATCCGCGATGGCAGCGTGTCACGGCTCCATCGCGGAGCCCTTGTGATCCTTGCTTCACCAACTCGCTTCCTGCTCGTTCCCGAGTTCATCTTCGATTTCTCCCAACATGTCATTTTTCATCACAAAAGCATGTTTTTCCTGCAAAACAACGCTAATCATGTTGGTTAGTATAAAATCACACTTCCACACAATTTACATGAGAATGTACACACATTATTAGACAAACAAGGCAAACGTTATACATTTGAGTATCGATTTGGCATATAAATATGCCCTTATCACCTACCCCACACTTAAAATCTTGTTCGTCCTCGAACAATACTTATACAACTCATGAAATTGATATCCCATCATACAATAGGCTCGACAATCCCGAACTACGGTTATACCGATTATGTTCAAAGCAAATCATCAAGAGAAAGTTACATAGTATCATTATTACAACGACACTTAATAAATCAAGACCTCCTAGCACAAGAATCGACTCGATATCGGCAAACTCACGGCTATTAGCTGACCTAGATATCCGACACGAATTTATTCTATCATCAAACATGTGCCCTCACAACAATAAGAGATTCCTGCTTTAATCACATGAACTCTGGTGAAATTCATGTCGGGGTATATATATGCACACAATTTCACTCACTCTCCAAAAAGAATTCACATGCATTGTGTCATGACCCATAAGCTTGCCTCTAGTGTTTTACTCCAATAATATAAAAATGCGTGATGTAAGATCACGAGGACTTAACGGGTTGTAATGTGAGCTACTAACTAGTATATACCGGGCTAACCAATAATAGTAACTAGCTTCCTTAACCGCTTTTTAATACATCCCATCAAATTTCAAAAATATTTTCTTCCTTCCTCCTTTTCTTGAAGTTTATCTTCATGCTTAATACCCATCTCTCTAGCACACCAGACTAATCGAAGAGAAAGTTGAGTTAAGCAACTTCCTTTCCTTCAAATCTGGCCATTTTCACCCTCAACTCCTTTTTTTTTTTCTTTCTTTTCTTTCTCTCTTTTCTTTTCATCACTTTCTTTTTTCTTTTTATCACTTCACTCCTTGACACCATGGAAAAATTGTACATTTTCTTGAGCGCTTAAGAGCTTCGGATTTGGTTTAAGGACTATGAAAAGAAGGGCTCATTTGGTTCACAAATTTTTCTAATTAAAAAGAAAAACCAGAAAAGAAAAATTTATCAAGGCTAAAGGCTCAACGGGCTGACTAGGTTTAATCTTCTTCAAGGTAGATATGAAAAGAAAAACAAGAAACATTTTGTTGACAAAGAAATGCCTACATCCTTTCCCTACACTACACTTCCTTCATTTCTGCTGTACACACGACAGCAAGTTCTAGACAATCGATAATAGCATGGAATGAACAATTTCTCACTATACACTCGATGCACATGCTCAACTCAAGATGACTTCACAGACTTCTTAATCAGCTAATCACAAGAATTCAAAATTAAGCCTCTGACCTCACACTCAATCGAATTCTACGCATAAGTGTCTTATATGTACATAAATTTGCATGCTTTCTACGAATCATCTTTGCTATATAATTATTATGTACAACACGCAACAAGGATGTCGGAGCCATAGAATAGCAACATGCATGGGATACAACCAACAATCCAACTAAAAAATAAAGAAAAATAAAAAATAAAAAAAACACCGAAAGATACTACTTTATCGACTACCCTCCCTTAAGACGGTCGTCATCCATCCATCATAGAGAAGGGTCACTATTTACGACTTCGGTTCAATGGAACTTTCTCGGCAAAAGAACGAAAACAAACTCCGAGAAACCCAAAAGAAAATAGTTACGAAAATTTTTTAAAATGTCGATGATTTCATAAGACTATTTATATACTGGCTAACATCATTCCACAAAGACACAACAACAATTTCACAACAATATTTACATCAATGAACATACACATAAAACAGAGTCAAATTAAAACAAACACGACAACAAAGCAAGGAACATGCGATGATATACACAAGAAGGCAAATTCAGCACCTAACTACTCCCACCCCACACTTAAAATCGAACACTGTCCTGATTCACATGGTTTACAAATGTAAAGGTGGTTCGTGAAACTCCCCCATCGGGCCAAAGTATTCCACTTCCTCATAAGGTGCTGCCGCCTCATCCCCCATTCGAGTCTCCACCGTCATCCTCCTTCCGACTCAACGTCGGAATCCCCGCGACGTGTCTCCTCGTCCGTGGGGACGCCATCATCTATAGGCTTCACAAAAGCCGGGCCCACCCGACATAGCGCACTGGCGTTCGCCTAATGGGTAATCTAAGTCGAGCCGCCACAGCCTGGTCCTCTGTGCTGGTCTCCTGCCTATGCGTAGCTGGAGATCTGCATCCCGAACATGCGGGACATATAGGCTGATCGGCCCGAGCATGTCGCCGGCCAATGTGAGAACAGGCCCGTGAGTGGTGTCGGGTGCCTTAGTTTTTGTGACATCGATGGCACACTGCCCATCTCGCGGGATGTAATCTAGGGCCTCCCTCCTCGACCTCAAGGCCTCTCAGGAACGCCGCCAGCAGCCCAACCTGTACCTGCGCCCTTGATGCAATCGGCCCTCTTCATGGCGGATATGATCACCGCCCCAACATGATTTCAAGCCCTTTCATCAGTGTGGCGTATACCAGCATTAATGATCCCGGGTCACATTCGTCACATGTGCACCCCGGAATCAACCAGGAGCAAACGATCTTAGGCCATATTCTGCTTCCCTGCTCATCTGTGCATAGGGCAGCGTCCGATGGTAGCCCCTCTCCCCGTGCTCGGCCTCCAACGTGTCTGGGACCTGGCCCACATAATGCGTCTGATATCCGCATAAGGTGGAGTGATGTTCAGCTGAGTCGGAGTACATACATGTCTGTATTTTGCGCCCCTAGGATGGCATTGAGGTGGTGAGGCTCCAATGTGACGATTTGGCCCCTTATCTTGATGGTGTGACTCCAATGCCTGGGGTTCCGCTTGGCGTAGAATTCCCGGATCAAGTGCAGGTTGCACTCCTTGGGCTCGTCAAAAATGAAACATAGCCCAGCAACACAATCCTTTGCACTATCCGGGGGAACTCTTGTGCCAATGGTTCCGTGCAATATGTTCCTCGGGGAAGTATTTGTTCTTTTATGTTTGTGTACCACTTTTCCTCTTTCTACTACCCACCTAGAACTTTAGATGCACATGATACTCGGCCGCTGCGGAATCTGAGCCGGAAAGGCTGACTGCTGCTCCCAGTCTCAATCTTTTTCTTCCGCCCGATGCTTGGATGCGCCTCTTCCTTGTCCTGCCTGGGTTAGACATTGTCTCTTTCAAAGAAAACAGACAGTAAACAATGTTAGTCGATTTAAACTTAGCTTTGACTAAGGCTGGGTTTGGCTCGCCACCCCACACTTAGTCTTTAGCTCACACATGCAATTCGGCAAGAACATCTTTATTCTAATTTACGAGAAGATACAAAATCTAAAACACTAACAAAAGAAAAATAAACATAAACAAAATCACCTCGCCTTCTTAAAATTGACAAAGATAACCTCAATGTACTACTCAGACTTCGTACAGCTAATTCCACATACTATCGATAGTCATTTCATTACCTGGCATTCAGCTAAAGAAAACAAGAAAATAAGAATATTCACAACTCAACTAAGCAATTTCCCAAATTTCATGTAATTCGATGAGCTCTTGGAATTTCACCCAATTTGCACTCCCCGATAATTGCATCGTTTCGTAGGCATACACGATAAGCATCAACACACCAATTTACCCAACATGCACAACCCACAATTTTTCAACAATTCCTCTTCTCAATTCAATTTTTCAACTTCATAATCCAACCCCAACTACAATTTAGCACAAAATTCATTTAAGCATGCAATTAACAAGTTCCATATGATCACAAATGATATTATGAACAACAATTAACACAACCCAAATGTATTTAATCTCAATTTTATATTAAGGGCATGGATTCTTCCTAGTTCATTCTAGAAATTGAAATTTTAGCTAAAAATTGAAGTTGAGTTCAAGAACATACCTTTGATTCGAAAGTAAGACGTAAGAAAAAGTTGACGAAATTCAATCCTAATGCCGTGACACTTTGAGGGGGAGGGGATTTTTTGGGGTATTGTCGCGGAGGGTAAAGAAACATAGGAGAAATGAGGGGTTTTAGGGTTTAGGCAGTAATCGCGCTGGTCGTCCGTGACCCGGTGACTCCGACGCTGAGCTAACCCGCCAACGTGTCACGGAGGGTAACGTAGAGCATGCTCCTCCGTGACATTTGAGCTATCACAAGGTGCATTCTGGGAATTTTTAAAATTCCAGTTTTGCCTTTCAACGTGTCACGGAGGGAACGAAGGCCCTCCTCCATGACACGGAGCCATCGCTACAGTTCACCGCTTTGCCACTTAAAAAAAAAATATTTCTACCTCGTTTTTCCTTTGCATTCCTTTGCATTTTTTTTCTCCGTTCAACCTGTAAAACATCTTACCACACGAAATCGGTTAGAATTCCAAAGTTGGAGAAACAACAATATTTTTATTTTTTTTATTTGTGTATTTTTTAATTTTACATATTTGAAAATTGCATAAAAAATCTTTTCTTTTTTTTTTTTTTTCTGTTTCTTTTATATGTACAATCTACAATTACATTTCACGGGCCGGGCTCCCCGTGCTGCCTGGTTTACCGTCTCGGCTCGACGCCGTTTGAGCTCATTCGCCCTAGGTGACGGACGTTTTCACGACGTCCCCACCCTCATCAAGCTTACCTCTATCAGGGGGCTCTCCCTTTAGTTCTCGTTGTTCAATGCCCTGAGCAGCACTCGGTTGCTCAAGCACGTTGATCAACGAGAGTTCTTCGTACACGGCCGGGAGTTTGGTGGCCTTGTACACATCTAACACCTCCACCTTGTCATGCCGCATCGTTAGCCGACCGCAGCTACATCTATGAGCGCTTTCCCGGTTGCCAAGAAAGGTCGTCCCAAAATAAATGGGCTTCCGAGTCTGGCTCAAAGTCCGCACAACAAAGTCCACCGGGAAGATTAGGAGCCGACTTCCGCACTAGCACGCCCCTCCACAATACCGTCTGGCCTCGCTATGAAACGATCCGCAAGCCGCAAAATCGCTTGGGTCTAGGTCTTCCTAGACCTAACTTCCTGAATACCGAAGTTGGCATCAAGTTAATGCTCGCTCCCAAATCACATAAGCCGCGAGCTCGGATACTTTGCCCGGATTGTCAATTGAATTGTGAAGCTCCTGTGATCTTTGAGCTTCGTGGGCAACCGGTTTTGTATCCGAAGTGCACTCTTCCGTAAGGGCCACCGTGGCATATTCGGTAAGCCTGCTTTTGTTGGCTACGATGTCCTTAATATACTTTGCATACTTGGGCACTTTTCTGCAAAACATCAACAAGAGGTAAGTTAATGTGTACCTGTTTGAGCACTCCTCCATGAATTTCTTGAAGCACGCCTCCTTGTGCTTCTTTAATCGTTGAGGGAACGGGGGTGGAGGTCTTTCTGGTTCAAAGATCCTTGTGTTTCCCTCTCTCAATATTCTGCTCCCTCTCCGCTTCTGCTACTCCCGACTGTTGAGGTGGCCTTTCGGGTTCAACCTCCTTCAACTGCAAGCCACTCGTGGTCACCGTGATTTACCCGCCAAGCTACCCGTGTCAACCAGGGAGTCCTCCTCTAGGCCTGGTGTTCTGGGCTCCAGCAAATTGCCCAAATTGATACTCCAGTGCCTTGGTAGCTAGCTGAATTTTTTTAACATCGGCTGCCAATTTGACATGGTCAGCCTCCGCAATTGGAGCTTGGCTAGCTATCAGCTGCTTGAACATCTCCCTCAACGCTCGGGTGATGGTGGGCGAGGAGGGGCATTGCTCAGACAGGCTTGGATAGTTCTGTGGCCCTGATTCCGCTGCATCCCCTGGGATCAACTCTCTCCCTGATGGTTGTTGCTACCCCAAGAGAAATTCGGTGATTCCTCTCCAGTTGGAATTGTAGCTATTCCCATACTGTTGGTGATTGCTCCTTTGTGCATTCCCGACAAAGTTCACCGAAGTCCGGATTTGCTCCACAACACTCAACTGAGTGTTCATTGCCCGCACACTTCACACCAAACCTGCTGAACTGCATTAACTGGGGCTTGAGACTGGCTCAAGTTCATGTTGCCGAAGTGGGTGTTCAATTACCTCTGCAAAGCAAATATTCAGGCAAATGGTTAGGCCGTAAACCCATCCACTTCCAAGACTCCACCGCCTCTTGCTCCTCCCTTGAAGAGTCCGCATTCCACTCCGGATTTCCCTCACAAATACATTAAGAAAGTATACAGTTCTTCATAAGTCTTTTCTAAAGCTTGTCCCCCAGCTGCCGAATCCAGCAATATTTTTGTGTGGGGTTCCAAACATTCTATAAAAGTGTGCACCAAAGACATCATTTTGACCGATGGTGATGAGGACAGTCCTCAACAATAATTTAAATCTTCCCAAGCTTGATACAGATCCTCTCCTTCTCTTTGTTTAAAAACTTAGAATTTGACTTCTAAGCCTTGCTGTTTTACCGGAGGGAAAGAATCGGATCAAGAACTTCTTTGCAAGATCATCTCATGAGGTGATAGAGTTTGGTGGCTCAACTTTCAGCCACCTCTTTGAATCTCCCAAAAGTGAAATGGGAAAAGTGTGGGCCTTTGACATAATCTGTTGACACTCCAGCGGGGATGTAAGTGTCACTTATCTCCAGAAAATTCTGAAGATATTGTTGCGGGTCCTCGTGAGGGGGACTTGTGAACTGCCCGCTTGTGCAGCAATTGCACCATATTTTGTTTCAAATAACCTCCCCTCCCCGCTCAGGTTTGCGAATGCTAGACGTGCATTGCTAGCATGTGGGATTGCCATCGCGAACCGGCCTGGCTACTAATTCCTCGCCAAGCACTAATACTGCCCGCACGATTGGGGATTCTGTGGTTGCTCCATGCTAGGTCTTATAGCAACCGCAACTTTCCCAGAGCTTCTCTCCGTTGATGATGAAACTGCTGTTCCTGGCTCTATGATGGATCCACTCAAACCTTTGTCTCTTGCCAGTGTTCAACAGAATCTATTTTCTGCAAAAAGTTTAGGTGTTAAGACCAAGTTGTCAACACTCAAAATATTGAAATAGCAACCAACACTTAAAATAAAAGTAAAAATTAAAAGTTTCACCAATTGCCTATTCCCCGGAAACGGCGCAAAAACTTGAGTTTAGCCCTAAAGTGTATGGGTCGTGGCCAAGTAATACAGTGGCTCTTTAAGAACCGGAATGTCGAACCCACAGGAATAGTGGAATACGGGGTGAAACCTTTTAGATGTTAATTTCCTACAACTACAATGTATGGAAGGACAACAGTGTAAAGAAACGTTTGTGTGTTGTGGTAATTATATTTTTAGACTAAACTAAGCTATTTATATAATTGAGTCTTAACTATGGATGAGCATGCTGAGGCTACAAAGAACATGTGGTAAGAAACGAACTATCAATATACACGGCTTATCTTTCTCCGGTTGCTAGTCGGAACTAATGCCTATGGATTAAAACTCTCGTATTTAACCCAACTTAAGAATCATGAACCTTCCGCCTACAATTTCGTGATAAGAAGGAATTCAAGTTCTTAAAAGCTATACAAAACCGATTCCACGCATGACTAATACGACTTTCGTATATTTCTATCCTGAAGGTAAATCACTCCTAATTTTCCCAAACCAAGAAAAGATCATATCCTATTAATTCACAACTTTCCAAATTCTTGCCCTCTTGGGTGAAACCGCACTCTTGGATTTACATTAACATTGGCCGTATATTAACGTAGTAAGAACAAGAATTAAATAGAACAACCATGGAAGAAAAGAGAAAATAAACCAGCAATCAATAATTACATTTCAACACAATAGTTCATAACCTCAAAGAAGAAGGAGAATTAGCCACTCATTTGTGGATTGAACATCATTAAATGAGTGTTAATCATACAAACAATTGTGATAAAAGAGAAGGGATAGAGAAAAACCCTAAGAATTTCATCCTCGTAACCGCCCGTAACCTGCCACTTCTTGCTCCACCAAGTCGAATAATTAAAAATGCCTTCATGTTCTATTTATCTAGGGATAAATTTTCCCGGAATAAGAAGCAACGCCACGGAGTGCATCGCCGAGCACTCGCGCCTCCGTGCACGGTGCAAACGCGGAAGCCCTCTCGGAAATAGTCCGCCTGCAATTGCTTTCCAACGTGGCACGACATGCACGCGGAGCACGCTAACGTGCCACGGTGCAATCGCGTGACCCTCTCTGAAATGCCAAGACCGGAGAATCACTCCCAACGTGGCACTGCCTGATCGCGGACCCTCACTGAATTTATTTGAATTTTCCATCTCAGTAAGTGCATCCATGATGGCAACAGAAAAACACGGCTCCATCGTTTCCTTGTGATCCTTGCTTCACCAACCGCTTCCTTGCTCGTTCCCGAGTTCATCTTCGATTTCTCCCAACATGTCATTTTTCATCACAAAAGCATGTTTTTCCTGCAAAACAATGCTAATCATGTTGGTTAGTATAAAATCACACTTCCACACAATTTACATGAGAATGTACACACATTATTAGACAAACAAGGCAAACGTTATACATTTGAGTATCGAGTTTGGCATATAAATATGCCCCTTATCACATATGCACTTGCAATTCCCAGACAAATAGTGCCTCCAAATATTTAAAGCAAATGTACCATAGCAGCCAACTCTAGGTTTATGCGCCGAAAAGTAATTCATTTCATGAATCTAAGTTGTCTAGAGGTATACACGAAGACCTTACCAAGCCGCATCAACACACAACCAATACCAACCCTAAAGGAATCATAACACGTAACAAAACCATTCATGCCCTACAGTAGGGTCAACACTGGAGCTGAAGTGAGTTGGGTCTTCAACTCCTTAAAATCAAGTTTCACAAAATGTCCTAATTACAGAAATTTGAACTTCTTCCGGGTCAACTTAGTCAATGGTGCTGTAATGGCTGGAAAATCCTCTACAACCTCCTATAGTAGCCAGTTAAACCTAATATGCTCTAATATCTGTAGGACTGACAGGCTAGACCAATTCTCTTCACCGGTTTTATCTTTTGAGAGACCAATTGCACACCCTTGTCAACACTATATGGCCCAAAAATGCAATCGAGTTCAGCCAAACTCACACTTGCTGAACACTATATGGCCCAAAAATTCTATCGAGTTCAACTAAAACTCACACTTGCTAAATTTAGGGAACAGTTGTGATCCTTAAGAGTCCGCAACACAATCCTTAATGAGCAGCATGCTCCTCACTCCGAGAGTATATGAGAATATCATCTATGAAGACAATCACAAACTACAAAAATACTACTTGAACACCCTATTTATCAAATCTATATAAGTTGTAGGAGCATTCGTTAGTCCAAAAGATATAACTACAAACTCATAGTGACCATACCAAGTCCTAAAGGCTGTCTTGGGGATGTCACTCTCCCAAACCGAGCTAGTGATAGCGATCTGAGATTTATCTTTGAAAAGTAGTTAACACTCAGTTGGTCAAACAAGTCATCAATCGCTCGGAGGGGTTATTCTTGATTGTGACCTTTCTCAGCTGCAGATGAACGTCCTAAGGGATCAATCCTTCTTCAAAACAAAGAAAACTGGAGCATCCTATGGAAATTTAGTAGGCATGATGAAACCCTTGTCTAGGAGATCTTTCAACTTCTCTTTCAACTCCTTTAGCTTGCTATAGCCACTTTGCAAGGAGGAATATATATAGGCTGCATATTAGGAAGAAGGTCAATACCAAAGTCAATCTCCCGCTCGGGGAGGGACTCTAGGTAATCATCTAGAAACACTCAACGCCACATACAATAGAACAAGATTAAAGAGTCGGGGTCTCGGATGGTGCATCCTTAACCCGAATTAAATGATACATCCTAGCTTTTAGATAAGAAACAAAGAGACCTATAGGCACAACCGAACTGCCCTTCCACTCTAGGACTAGCTCTCACTCGGGAGTTGGAACTCTACCGTATGGATTCTACAATTGAGTGCACGCAACCAATTCATACCGAATATAATATAAAAGTCGATCATATCTCCAGAACTCCACCAGTCAGCTAAGGTGACTTTCGAAGGATCATTATAGGGCAAGTTTTGTACACCTGTTGAGCTAAAACTAACTCACTAATAGGAGTAGAGACCGAGAAGGGTTCTAACAAGATTTCTGGACTGATCTCAAACTTAACAACAACATAAGGAGTCACAAGTTGGGCGTGAGTCAGACCTAAAATGCATACACATCAAGATGAAATACTTGTAACATACCACTGACCACATTGGGAGACCTTCTGCTCCTAACAAGAATACAACGCATAAACTTGTTTGGCGCTGCCCGCCACCTGCACTAGAAGAGGCGCCTACTAAAATGGGTGAGCTGGGCCGGAGCGCTTCATAGTGGTTGGGGTACGACCTCCATTGTTTCCTTCCTAACCAAAGGATAATCCCTATGCATATGCTCTGTTTCCACCCGGAGAATTGAACCAACCAAGAACTCTCCAGGGTGCTTTCTGCCACACTTCCAATAAGCAGGATAAGTGTGCTCCCTTATATGCTCCTCTGTCCCTTAGAGCCTGACCTCCACCTCTCGATCTCCTCTCCGGGCCTCAAGGAACTCGGGCCGATGAGGGAGCTGGGGCCGATGAACCCCCGGTGGATGTGAGGTCAATGTGCACTACCGGACATCTACTGAAAATGCCCATGATTCTTGTCCTGTCCCTCATGGACTTTCTGGCCTTCTCCCTTCATCTACTCTGCCTCTATCTGTTGGCCATATATGAGCAACTAGGAGAAATCTATGTCATTAATCAACATGGTGGTCCCGCACTCTTGACAGAGGAATCTGCCACTCCATTCACAAATTTGCTCACATGAGCCCTAGGATCAGCAACTATCTCCGGGGCACATTCTTTGGGACAACCAGGTAGTCCAAAGCATACTCTTGGATAGTCCCGTTGTTCTGTCAAGTTGACGAACTCGCCTCCTTTGCCTCCTCAACTCCCCTAGGCAAGAACCTATCTAAGAAAGTAGTCACAAACTTTTCCCAACCCACGGAAACTGCTCCAACTCCCTTATCATTCCACTGACGAAACCATATGTGAGCAACCCCTTTAGTAGATAGGAGGCTAAATTTGTACTCTCCTCTCCTGTCACTCTATATTTGGGTGATCTTCTACACCTCCGATCTTGGGCAAAATGGCCATGTCCAAGGGATACTTACAACTTAGTTTTTCTTGTTTATGTACTTATTTATATACATTCTCATGTAATTTTAAGTAAATGTGAATATATACTAACCAAACATGATTAGTCCTTTTCTGTAGGTTTAAAATAAATTTCAAGGAACTAATCTATGATTTGGTAAAGTGGAGGCATGGAATCATGCGAAAGATTTCCACTGCGCGATACATTAGCAATGTGCCACGGCAGGCCTAGCTGCGTGACAGGGCTATGACACGCCCTCAAACGAGTGCTGCAATAAGGCGTGACACGCTGCCAACGCGTCGCCTTCTGACGGGCATGTATTTTATGCAAATTTCCAGTGTGTCATGCGATGCCTCCATGTCACGGAGGCAAATTAAGCGCGATAACCTCCCGTGACACGGAGCTATTTCATGCCGAGCATAATTGTATACACCTCACATTTACTCTAAATAGGTCCCTTAGCTCCTAAAATCATTTTGTCACGATTTATTTTTGAAAAACTGCCCAGGAGTGAAGGGAGAAGTGGGAGAACTTACCTAGGGTTCTTAAATTTCATCTTCTCTTCTACCAATTCTTGTAAGTATGTTACTTAATTATGTTTTCTTGTAATTATACGAACTTGAGTGGCTAGAACCCTTCCTCTAGGGTTGAATCCACAAGGTATGATTGTGACTATGTGAATTTATTTTGGTTTTAAGCTATTGATTGTTGTTGTCTTACATTCTTAATTATGGTTGTTTTAATGATTGATCACCATGAAAACACACACGTTACACCTAGATTAAAGCTTGAGAAAGTAAACCTAGGGAAATAACAAAGAATGTAGGGAGCAAGTTTGTATCTTATGGATATAATTCGCTAGGATAAGAAATTATACCTAATTTTCCTTGATGGGTTACTAAAACGGATGAGCTAGACACCAACTTAGAATGTACATCACCGCTCATAAAGTAGTTGTGAAGCTAAGTTCGGTTAAATGATTAGACGTACGAAGTCCCTAATCAAGAGAATAAACACCGTAAACCACATTCCCATAATTGAATTGCCACGAACTAGAATGTCACATCCCCGCTCAACGATGTAGTTGTGAGGCTAGTTTGTCGTGTTTAGAGGCTCAAAAGACCATGAACATGCAATTGTAATTAAGTGAGACGACAATTGATAATTCCATACTTAAACCATTACAAAGTGTAGTATCGCATGATTATCCTACTTTTAGCTCTAGTTGCTTCTTGAATGTTTTCAGAGTATTTCTGTGACCACCCCTAGACTTAATTACACTTAATCAAAAGTTCTGTCAAACACTTGCGAAAGTAAATATCACACTTGGAACTTTTTATAATTAGATGAATTGGTCCAGCCTCCTAAGTGGGTTCACATCCGGCTCTTAAAAAGAGCCACTATATTACTTGTAAGACCACGTACACTTGGCGTGTGCGCTCGGGCAGTTGTCAACAAGTTTTTGCACAGCTGCTGCGCAGTCTCAACATGTTTTTGGCGCCGTTGATGGGAACTCGACAAAGTTTAGTGAATTTGTCTGTTTTTATGTGATTTTAAATTTCCTTAAGTGTTGAGAAACTTGGTCTTAGTCTGACTTAAATGATGTGTTGTCTTGCTGAGCTGGCTAGGAATAGAGAGCTTGTGGAACTGTTGCTTGAACCAGAACGTCAAATTCATTTGCGAAGGAGAGTAGCTCTTTTGAGCAAAAGGTGAAAAGACTTCAAGAAAGTACAACAACAACCACCCAGCAGACAAGCACAATTGTCACCGAAAGCAATGGCAGCTAGACCAGTTCACGAAGTGGCAATCCCACAAGCGACGAATGTTAACTCTAGTATCCGTAAATCGAAACCTGGAGGGAAATTTGAATTGAAACAGAATATGGTGCAACTGTTACATTCTAGTGGTCGATTCACTAGGATGGCACATGAGGACCCACAAAGAGCACTTATAGAACTTTTTAGAGATTAGTGACACTTTCGTCCCCATCGGAGTGTCCACAGATTATGTACGACTTACCCTCTTCCCATTTTCATTGTTGGGAGAGGCAAAAAGGTGGTTGAAAGCTGAGCCACAAACTCCATAACTTCTTGGGATTATTTGGCGAAGAAGTTTTTGATCAGATTTTTTCCTTCAGGCAAGACTGCAAAATTGAGAAGTGAAATACTGAGTTTCAAGCAGAGGCCTGATGAGAATTTATATTTGGCTTGGGAAAGATTCAAGTCATTATTAGGAGACTGTCCCATCACCAGCAATCCAATGAAGTGCTAGCCCATACCTTTGTATAAATTCTAGACCCACACACGAAAATTTTGCTAGACTCTTGCATCGGGTGGGCAAGCCTTAAAGAAGACTTATGATGAGTTGTACACACTGTTGAATAGAATTCTGCACAGGGAAATCTAGAGTGGCACTACGAGTCATCGTGAGGGGCAGGAAAGAGAGCAGGTTTGATAGAAGTAGATGGTATGAATTTCTTGGCAGCACAGTTAGCTTCATTCTAACATAAGATTATGACTCAGTTCAAACTGCGTATGAACCAACAAGAGGATCAGGTTAATGCAGTTCAGCAAGCTCCAAGTTGGTGTGAAATTTGTGGAAACAATGGTCACAATGCAGAATCTTGTGGAGCCAATCCGGAATCAGTCAATTTTGTTGGGAATGTGCAAAGGAACACTTGGAATTTTGGAAACAACTCAACAGAAATTGACAGGGCCACCCGAATTTTTTTTGGGGTGGAAATCAAAAGCAAAGTAATCAGCACCAAGCAAAGAATAAGATTGTGCGTAATAGCGTAATGATGGTCGTATCGGGGCCAATAGAATATTGAGGAAACGTTGCAGAAAATCATGGAGACCTAGATTGAATTAGTAGAAAATCAGGAGAGGATGGCATCAGACTTGAAGATTCGCAATTGGCCACCCGCAATCTCGAAAAAACGATGGCCGATAGTGCTGCTCAAAACATGAGACCGTAGGGAGTGACTACTAAGTGACACAGATCCTAACCCCTGTCAGGTCAACGCCATCAGTCTGAGGAGTGACAAACAATTAGCTGATGCAGGGACAAAAGAGAAAAGAAATGAGGTGCAGACGGAGTTGGTTAGACAAGGACCATGCAATCGGCGTAAGGAGAGAATCAGAGTGTTGTGCAACAAAATGCACAATCTTTCATAGCAGCTAACACAGTGATGACCACCACCACCATTCCTCAGAGATTCAGAAAGAGCAAGGAGGAGGAATGCTTCAAAAGCTCTTTGAGATTTTCAAAGAACTTAACATAAATTTGCCTCTTATTGATGTTTTGCAGTAAATGCCCAAGCATGCTAAATACTTGAAGGATGTATACACAATAAAGCCAGATTGGTGGATGTCCAGACAGTAGCACTGGATGGGGAGTGCAGTCACAGGGTATTGAGCAAGAATCCTAAGAAGCCTGAAAGACCCAGGAGTTTTACCTCTCGATACAAATTGGTAAAGCCGAGGTGATAAGAGCTTATGTGATCTAGGGGCAATAGTGACCTAATGCTCCTAACTTTATTTAACACCCTGGGGTTGGGAAAATCGAGGCCGACAAGATTGATGCTGCAGGTGGCGGATAAGTCGCGAGGGCACCGAATGGAATCATAGAGGACCTTCTCACCAAAAGGGTAAGTTTATTATACCCGCTGGATTTTATCGTCTTAGATTTTCATGTTGATGACCAGGTACACTTAATCTTGGGACGGCCATTCTTGGCCACCGGAGGAGCGGTAATTGACTTAAGAGCAGGGACCCTGAAAATGAGGGTTGAGGATGAAGAAGAACTCTTTCGAGTATAGAAAGAAATGAACCCACCCACACACTACAGAAACCCTTGTAAGGTTAGTGTGTTGTCAGAGGATAAGTGTGGGGTGGGTGATTCCACAGGTCCACGGCCAAAGGTAATGATAAGTGTTCAGCCCAGCTCGATAAAGGGCTTCAGCTTGATAAGAACGGAGGAAGAGAGGAACAGATTGGAGGTTGTTTCCTCTAAAATCAAAAAAGAAAAGAAGATGGTTCTTAAAGGGAACCCAGGTACATGAGGATGTCTTGAAAAGCGATAGTCCACGTTGTGCCATGATGCAAATAAGGCGTTTCTGGGAGGCAACTCCAAGGTTACCAAGGTGTACAATTTTGTAATTGTTGTTTGTGTTGTTTTTGTTTATTTTCAAATTGTGTTGTTTTTGGTGGAAAGTTACGCACAGAAAGAGGAGGCCTGAGTACCCTTGGAGGAGAAAGATAACAAGCATGGAAGAGAAAAAGTGTGAGGTCAAACACCCACTTGTGCAAATTTGAAGAAAAACATGTTTTAGCTAGGCATAGAGGCCTGTGGAGTACTTTTCACCCTTTTGAATTTTAATTAGATGCTTTGGGGACATAGCATGATTCAAGTGTGGGGTGAGGGAAATTTCAAAAATTTTGTGCTTAATGATTTTGGTGAATGTAGTGCTTGATACATATTGAAATTTTTTTTTGAGTTGAGCATGACTTCACCACCCATTGGTTTTTGTTTTCGGTTCTTTTTCGACGGGGGGTCTTTGAACCGAACAATAAAAAAATTCTTTTTCTTGTCTGTATATAATGTTTTTAGACATAGTTAGAGACTATTTCCTATAATGGATGGATGATGACCGTTTTGAGGAAAATTAGTCAATAGGTTTTGGTTTTTGAACCCGTAGCTAATTGATGGCTTGATGTTTTTGTTATGTGTTATACATGATAGTAAGATACAAGTGTGGTTAGTGTTGAAGCATGTAAGAAGTGTATAACTTTATTTGAGACACTTAGGCTCTTGAATTTGACTCGATGTGATTGAAGCTTAATTCTGAATTCTTGTGATAAGCCGAGTAAGAGTCTACCGAATGTGTCTTAAATTGAGCATGTATTGTGAGTGAAAGGTTTTTGAATATTCCGTGCTATTGTGGAATGTCTAGAAATTTCCTGGTGTGTATATAAAACGAAATGAAGGATGTGGAATGTAGGAGATGATTTAGGCATTTCTTTGAATGAACCTAATTTTTATCCCTCACTTTACCTACCTTGAATGTTGAATCCTAGTGAGCCCCATTGAGCCTTAAGCCTATTCTTTGATAGCTACAACATAAGCTTAACCTTTTTCTTTCATTAGCCTTGAATTTGATCCAAAACTCCTAAGCACTTAAGGGAAAAATCCAAAAGAGTGAAGGAGTGAGAAGAAAAGAAGGAAAAGTAGCAGTTGTAAAAGTTGAGAAAGGTCAAGGGTGCACTTATGTGAAAATGCCTGAGTATTGGTAGGGAGTAAGAAATAGATGAATGAAAAAGTTGCTTAAGTACCCCTTACTAATAAGCTGAGTATGCTTAAAGAAATGGGAACAAAAGAGAAAATTCAAGAGTGGAAAGAATGAGGAGGAAGTAAGAAAAGAGATGTGCTTAATGAAGGTTGAAGTTATTAGAAGCGCTTGGGGAAGATAGCCACTGTTATTATCCATAATAGTACCTACCCATCCCTTAGCTTACATTACAATCCATTACGTCCTACTTGATCTTACGTTCATACATCCTTAAATTAGTGGAGTAAACACGAAGGGCAAGCTTATGGGTCACTACATGATGCATGTGAATTCCTTGAGAGAGAGAGCGTAATTGTATTCATATACCCATATACGTTGTGATTTGAAAATTTGGAAGTAAAATGGGTAACTCTCTTGTTGTGAGGGCACGTGTTTAATGAGAGATAACATTCATGTCGGATTTCTTGACCAGTTGATTTACATGAGTTTGCTAAGATTGAGAGTCGATTCTGTTAGGGAAGTCTTAACATAGTTGCTATCATTTCATTGATTAAAGCGTGCATGCTCTATTTTTAACTTGCTATCTCAAACAATCATTGTAGTCATAGCTTGGAATTGTCTTGCTAAATTAGTTATGTGTGTGAGTCTTCATTTACATGAGATGTAAAAGGGTTGTTCGAGGACGAACAAGGCTTTTAAGTGTGGGTAGTTGATCTTGGGCAAATGGCATGCCCAAGTGGATACTTTACAACTTAGTTTTCGTCTTGTTTGTCTACTTCTATTATCTACATTCTCATGTAATTTTATGTAAATGTGAATATATATAATAACCAACATGATTAGTTCTTGTTTTGGTAGGTTTAAATGAATGGAGGAACTAATCTATGATTTGGTGAAGTGGAGGCATGGAATCGAAGTAAAACATGAACGTCGGGTAAAGGGAGACACGCGAAACAGCCCACTCAAGGCGATGTGCCAACGTGCCACTAGCAGTGCTTAAATTTACGCGACAAGTGGCCGAGACATGCCTCAAATGCGCTGCACAGCGGTGTGACACGCTGCCAACGCTGCCAGCTTCGACGTGGCGTGTATTTTATGCAGATTTCCAAAGGTGCCTATGCGATGCCTCCGTGTCACGGGAGAGGTAAATTATGCGATAACCTCCGTGGACACTTGAGCTATTTCATGCCGGCATAATTGTAGATACACCTCTCACATTTACTCTAAATAGGTCTCTTAGCTCCTAAAATCATTTTGTCACGATTTATTTTTGAAAAACTGCCCAGGAGTGAAGGAGAAGTGGGAGAACCTACCTAGGGTTCTTAAATTTCATCTTCTCTTCTACCACCTCTTGTAAGTATGTTACTTTAATTATGTTTTCTTTTGTACTATACGAACTTGAGTGGCTAGAACCTTTCCTCTAGGGTTGAATCCACAAGGCATGATTATGAATTTGTGAATTTATTTTGGTTTTAAGCTATTGATTGTTGTTTTGTTCTACATTCTTAATTATGGTTTTTTTATGATTGATCACCATGAAAACACACACGTTACACCTAGATTAAAGCTTGAGAAAGTAAACCTAGGGAAATAACAAAGAATGTAGGGAGCAAGTTTGTATCTTACAATATAATTCGCGGTAAGAATAAGAAATTATACCTAATTTTCCTTGCTGGGTTACTAAAACGGGATGAGCTAGACACCAACGTAGAATTATCACATCACCACTCGTAGAAGTAGTTCTGAAGCTAAGTTCGGTTAAATGATTAGAAGTATGAAAGTCCCTAATCAAGAGCATAAACCCCATAAACCACATCCACGTAATTGAATTGCCCACGAACTAGAATGTCAAATCCACGCTCAACGATGTAGTTGTGAGGCTAGTTTGTCGTGTTTAGAGGCTCGAAAGACCATGAACATGCAATTGTAATTAAGTGAGACGACAATTGATAATTCCATACTTAAACCATTACAAAGTGTAGTATCGCAAGATTATCCGTCCTTAGCTCTAGTTGCTTCTTGAATGTTTTCAAAGTATTTCTATGACCACCCCTATACTTGATTAAACTTTATCAAAAAAGTCTATATCAACACTTGCGAAAGTAAATATCACACTTGAACTTTATAATTAGTTGAATTGGTCCAGTCCCTGTGGGTTCGACATCCGCCTCTTAAAAAGGGTCACTATATTACTTGTAAGACCACGTACACTTGCGTGTGCGCTCGGGCAGTTGTCAACAAGTTTTTGGCATGCTTTTGTGTAGTCTCAACAACCTCCTCAAGCAACTCATGCGGGTCCTCATCCACCTTCGACCTTAGAAACTATAAGGTGGATTAATTCTAAGGAAGATGGGCCCACTGCCTGCTGGTTGACCTGTGTGTTCATGGCTTGTGCCAACATCTGAAATGCCGCCTTGAACTCAACATGAGTGACTTGCTTGGGCAAGGGATCCGCTGGTGCTGGTGGGGCTTGCTAATGCCCGTCTCCATTTCCATTGCCATAAACATTTTTGTTTCCATTTCTTCTATATAGCACGATTAAGAGGAATAGAGAGTAATTTCACCGCGAGACATAGATCATGAAAGAAGAAAAATTTTCTAACATGTCTTGTACACTCTTCCCCATAAGTGTGGAACACTTCACAATCATGGAGAAGACTCCATTTAATGCGGATTTCAAAAACACTAGGCCACACACAAACTATTGCTCTAATACCAAGTTTGTCATGACCTGAGCTGGGACCCGAAATTGCGAAACAGAACCTAGAACCACGAATGGCTCCAAGCTAACTCATGGAACATATAAAGCATGACATAAAAGCATACTTAAGTAGAAACCAACATGAACATGAATAAATGGAAGACTAATTATCATAAAGTGTAAACAAAATGATAGTATCATAACACTAAGTCATAAGCTGAATATACTAATCTATGTCTGAAAAGCCTCTACTATCTGATGAGATGCTAAAACAAGCTCCCAACTAACTCCAAGTCTGAAACTAAACTGACATAACAAGTATAAACTGATAGATGTCCTCAAAAAATGAGGACTCACCCGATGTAGAGGTTGAACTGGACTGATATGGGAGTGAACTCTCGACCAGACTAAGCTAGATTACCCGAACCTATATCATGAGATGATATAGCATAGAATATGCAGTTAGTGCTTGGAATGTACTGAGTATTTAAGGTAAATAAAACATCTTAGTAAAACAATAGTTTAAATCATGCATATAAAGAAAATAGATAATGAGAGTAAGGACTACATGCTAAAAGCCATATCTGAGATATACATAATCATATGCAGGTTATCATAACTTAACATAGTGACCCAAGATTTTGAAATAGAAATCATATGACTTGTCATGCTTGAAATAGTAAGTAAAAGCTCATGAACTGATTATAGGTCAAACATGCTTTAAAACATAATATCATAAGTCATGAACATGAGTAACTAAAATCATGAGGAATAATGGAAGACTCATCATAACCAACAACCACCATGTATGAGGGCATGATGATCCTATGTCTTACGCATGTGGAGGAGAGCCATCCTAAGCCTTGCCAGGGTAAAGGACGAATAAGGTGTGATATCATGGTATGCTCTTAGGCGAGGGAAACACTCCACTGAGAGGTCCCAAATATATACCTATATTGGCACGTAGTTTATGGAACCGGGGAACCTCAGAACCCCAAGCCTACTCGGTGGTAGACACTACTCCCAAAACATGCATAGTTATCATATAATCATATTCTCAAAACATAACTTAAATCTGAACACTGGGATTCTTGACTTCGAATCAAATCATAATTTGTATTGGAAGTCTTGTCTCTAAATCATATCATAAACTGATCTTGTTAGCCTTGGCTAAAATCATAATCAATATACTTAACTTGTATGGGCTTGCCCAAATCAAAAAATCATGCATACTTGAAATATACATCATAAGTCAAAATCATAGAATTTTAAGTTGAGAGTTCATAAACATTCATGCATACTAGATATCTCATCATGCTTGAAATCATGATTCATAAGCTTGAATATTCATAAAACTTGCATAATAGGGAATAAATTTTAATATCTTGAAATAGTGAATTTATAATCAAATTGAGTGTAAAATCTTCCCATTAGACTTAAATCATATATTAGAACATGAGGGGATTAGACCCATAGATATCACATAGATAGTTTCATAAAAATGGGTTAAAACCCTAGGAATCAATACACTTGATTAAGAACTTGAATTCATGAATTAGAGAGGAAATTTGGGCATGAGGGTGGAATAAAACCCCCATTCATAGCCCTATATACCTGGGTAACTTGATTTCCAAAATGGTCTTGAAAGCTCAAGAAAATTGATGAAGAAATTGAGGAGGAATTCTAGTTTGATCTTGGAAGGGATCTTCAATATAATATATTCATGGGAGCCTAATGACTTTGTAGGCTAAACCCTCTTAAAACACTCCTTACAAGGTTCAAAATGACATCATTATAGAGTTAGGGGATTGGAAATTTACATAACTACCCCAGGAACTCACATAAAAATACAGACTGCTAGCTACAACGACTCATCCAATGAGTTGTTGTTGGATTTGACGGCTCGTTGGACCATCTATTGTTTATTAGGGTACTTCTGGTACTCTTCTGTTTCTCCATCTGATGGAGAGTCATTACTTGCAAAAATGACTCGTTATTCCTCTCGTTGTCAGCTCTGCCACCCTAATAATGTTTCTAAAGTCCTTCCAACGGATAATGAAACACGAGTCGTCACTCGCCTCCACGAGTCGTTGCACCCTTCCATTGTCATTAAATTAGATCTGGACCTTCTCTAAACTCTACTTATTGGCCCCTTAGGATGACCCATTACTTGAAACAGTGAGTTTTCACTTAACTCGTTGTTTGGTGGGAATCCTGACTAGGGTCTACCATGAGGCACACGACGGGTCGTTACAACTTGTCCCTTAAGTTTTTCTATGAGTCTGGTGCTCTATTTCCTATTTTATCCATTTCAACCCTCAGGTTTTGTCTTAGGGACTTTTGGGGTGTTAGAACGAGTCGATGGTTCCACTCGTTGTTACTGGGAAAGTTTTGAAAAACTTCTGGATACCCCCCAATGGACGGATAGATCGACCCCTCATCTAAAACAATGGATCATTGTATCAAAAAATTGTCGTTGGAGGGATTTCTAACCTTTTCTGGACTACTTCCAATGGCTCCCTACAACGAGTTATTATACCAAACAACGACACATCGTCTGGCTCATTATTTAGAAGATAGATTTAACAAGTTTCTAGATTACTACCGATAGATAAAACAACAACGCGTTACTTACAGAAATGGGTCATTGTATTGCTCATTGAATCTGGAGAAGGAATCTGCAGAGGCTGACAATAACTTAGACAACAGGTCGTCGTTACTAATGACTCATTGTTGAGTCATTCTGAGACAAAATTTCTGGTTTCTTTTCTGGTTTTTCATTTCAAGTCTAGGTTTGGTCTAGGAAACTTTTGGGGTGTTACAATATCTCTCCCTTGGGAACATTCATCCTCGAAAGAAGACTAAGTAAGATGAAAGATGGGGAAAGAGCTACAATCCCGAATTGAAGATAATAAGTTGATTACTAAGGAGTGACTGACTCTGTACTGAGGTAGATATACTAACTGAGTTATGCAACTAGAGTGCACACTAACACATGAATAGAGCTGATGAGTATAGAACTAAATAGAGTACTGAGGAGGAATTTAGTACCTGATGCTGAAGCTGAGCTGGAAGGAAATAGTTAAGGGTACTCAGCCATCATATCTGCTTCTGCTTCCAATTTAGCTCCCTCAACTAGTTGGTTCCTTCATAAAACCTTTATTGAAGCGACCTCTTTGTTCCTTAACTTACGAACCTAATGGTCTAGGATCTAAACTAGAACTTCTTTGTAAGAGAGACTGTCCTTTACATCAACACTCTCTAGAGGCACTACGGAGGTCAGAACCCTGATGCATTTCATCAACAAGGACACATGGAAGACTAGATGCACCCATGCTAACTCTGCAGGCAACTCAAGCTCATAAGCTACATTGCTAATGCTTCTCAGGATTCTATAAGGACCAATATATCTAGGACTGAGCTTTCCTATCTTCTCAAACCTCATCACCCCTTTCATAGGTGGAATTTTCAAATATACCCAATCATCCACAGCAAACTCCAGCTCCCTTTTCCTTACATCTGCATACGATTTCTATCAGCTTTAAGTTGTCTTCAGCGGTTCCCTTATGAGTTGAACCTTTTGCATGGCCTCATGTACTGATTCAGGTCCTATTAAGGTAGCTTCACCAACCTTAAACCAATCTATGGGAGATCTATACCTCCTACCACATAATGCCTCAAAGAGGGCCATCTAAACACTGGAGTGGTAGCCATTGATGTACGCAAACTCGATGAGAGGTAGGTGATCATCCCAACGGCCCTTGAAATCGATCACGAAAGCCCTCAACATATCCTCTAGAGTCTTACTAGTCCGCTCATCCTGGCCATATGTCTGTGGGTGAAAAGTTGTGCTGAGCTTCACCTGAGTATCAAGTCCTTTCTGAAATGACTTTTAGAAGTGCGATGTGAACTGAGTAACCCTATCTGAAATAATGGACAAGGGAACTCCATGCAATATGACTAACTCCTGGATTTGTAGTCTCGAATAATCCTCTGCTAAATCTGTGGTCTTAACTGGTAAGAAATGTACTGATTTAGTCATCCGGTCTATAACCACCCAAATTGAGTCATGCTTTTAGTGCGTGCGAGATAGACCTATAGTAAAATCCATGTTCACTTCTTCCCACTTCCAAGTAGAAATGCTAATACCTAAGTCATACCCCCAGGTCTCTGATGTTCAACCTTGACCTATTGGCAGTTTGGACACCTAGCCACAAATTATGCAATGTCCGTTTTCATGTCATTCCACCAGTAGACTTCCCGTAGATCACGGTACATCTTCGTGGTACCTAGGTGGATAGAATACCAGTGCTGTGAGCGTTTATTAGTATCCTCTGCCTCAAATTGTCTACATTGGGAATACACAACCTGCCCTGATAATGCAGCACACCATCTCCCCCTTTGGAGAAGGCCTCCACCACTTTCATTAGGATTGCTTCCTTTAGCTTAAGTAAAATTAGGTTTGCATCCTATTTTAACTTGACCTCCACCACCAGGGAGGATTCTGACCCACTCTGGACTACAACTCCACCTTCTGCTGAGTCAACAAACTAGACCCCTAATTGAGCCAGTCTATGAATATCCTTTGGTAGTTCCTTTTTATCATCCTTTACATGAGCAACACTGGAGGCATAAACTATTACCTTACCATGTTGCATCAGAACACAACCAAGTTAAACTATGGAGGCATCACAATAGATCACAAACTCGTTTGAACCTTGTGACAGAGTAAGAATTGAGGTGGTAGTTAGTTGAGTCTTCAACTCTTGAAAGCTCTTCTCACATGCATCTAACCATTGAAACTTCACCTTCTTTTGTGTTAGTTTGGTCAAAGGAGAGGAAATGGAGGATAACCCTTCTACGAACCATTTGTAATAACCGGCTAAGCCCAAGAAACTCCTAATGTCTAACAAAGAATTGGGTCTGGGCCAGTCCTTGACTATCTCTATCTTTTGAGGATCCGCCCGAATACCCTCACTAAAGACCACATGACCGAGGAATACAACTAATTTCAGCCAGAATCCACACTTGCTAAATTTAGTGAACAACTACCATTCCTTGAGAGTCTACAAAACTATTCTCAGATGGCTTTCATACTTCTCTGTTTTGGAGTAAACCAGAATATCATCTATGAATATAATAACGAACATATCTAGGTACGACTTGAATACCCTGTTCATCAGATCCATAAAAGTTGCAGGAGCATTGGTTAGTTCGAAAGATATCACTACGAATTTGTAGTGACCATACCGAGTCCTGAAGGTTATTTACAAAATGTCACATTCTCTAACCCTGAGCTGGTGGTATCTTCATCCTAGATCTACCTTGGAAAAACAACTACCTCCCTGATGTTGGTTGAAAAAGTCATCAATCCTGGGTAGAGGATACATTTTCTTGACTATAACCTTGTTTAGGTGACAGTAATCGATGCACATTCTGAGTGTACCATCTTTCTTTCGCACGAATTGGACTGGGGCACCCCATAGAGAGATTCTAGGTCTAATAAAGCCCTTATCTAGAAGGTCTTTCAGTTGTTCCTTTAATTCCTTAAGCTCAGCGAGAGCCATTCTACAAGGAGGAATTGAGATAGGCTGGGTATCTAAAAGAAGGTCTATGTCGAAGTCTATTTCCTCTCGAGAGGGACTCCAGGAAGATCTTTAAGAAATACATCGGGGAACTCATTTACGACTGTAACTGACTGAGGTGTCGAGATCTCAAAAATACAATTTTTGATTCTAAACAAGTGATAGAGGCACCCCTTAGTGATCATTTTCCTAGCCTTAAGGTATGAAATGAACCGACCTTAGACGCTGAACTACTACCCTTCCACTCTAGGACTGGTTTATTAGGAAACTTGAATCTACTGCTTCTACAGTCAGCTAAGGCATAGAAAGAATGTAACCAGTCCATGCTGAGGATGAGGTCGAAGTCGACCATATCTAACTCTACTAGGTCAACTGTAGTGACTTTCTCAACAATGTGATCGGACAATCCCATACACCCGGCTAGCTCTAACTTACTCACCACTCGAAGTAGAAACTGAAAATGGCTCTAAGAAAATTTCTAGACTAATATCAAACTGAATAGCAATATAAGGATTCATGAAAGAAAGTGTGGCTCCTGGATCTAGTAAAGCATACACATCCATCTGGAGAAGGTGTAACATACCAGTCACTATGTCAGGTAAATTCTCTTGGTCCCAACGGGAGGATAAAGCATAGAAGCAGTTTTTGCATTGACCACCACCTGTACCTGAGGTAGTACCTTGTTGAGCTGAACGACTTGGCGGAGCTGCTGATGTGGTGGACTGGACCTTCCTCTGTCCTGCTGACGGGCAATCTCTAAATTTGTGACCCTGTTGGCCACAACCAAAACAACCCCCCTTGCCCAGATGGCACTCACCTGGATAATTCTTGCCATACTTAAAACATACTGGAAAAGTGTGGCTGTTGGAGACATAGCTCTAAGACTGGGAGCTTGTTGCTACACCCCTCCCATCCTTGTGGGACCTTGAAGAAGGAGCACTACTAATGAGGATGTTGGAGGTCTCCGTTGCTGTTGGGACCGATTACCACCGCTTGACCTCTATTGGGAGTACTCAAACTGACCTGTTCTCGCCCGTTTACTCTCTCTCTCTACCTCCTTTAGTTTCTCTACCTCTATCTGTTGGGCATGAATAATGAGCCTAGAGATGTCCATTTCATTGATAAGCATGGTAGTCCTGCACTCCTTGACTACCAGATCTGAAACTTCATTCATGAACTTGAGCATGCGAGCCCTCATCTCAGTAACCATTTTTGGAGCATACTTTGATAGTTGGGTGAACTTACAGGTGTACTCCTGCATTATCATGTCATTCTTCTTCAAGTTTTGAAACTCAACGACACTAGCTTCCCTCAACTCCCGGGGAAAGAATCTATCCAGGAACATAGTCACAAACTCGTTCCACTTCATTGGGCCTGCACCAACCCTTCTCTCTTTCTTCCACTTCTTATACCATATCTGGGCCACCCCCTTCAACTGATAGGAAACCAAATCTGCACTTTCAACTGAGGTAACATCCATGATTTGGATGATCTTCTGAACCTTATCAATGAACTCCTGCAGGTCCCCATCTACCTCAGACCCGTGAAATGCTGGAGGGTTTATCCGAGTAAAATCTCAAACTCTAGCAGAAGCTGTAGACCTACTGGTATTGGCAGGTGCAATGACCTGCTGGTTGACCTGGATGGTCACTACTTGGTCTAGCATCTGTATGGCAGCACTGAATTCGACAGATGACACCTGATTGTCCTAAGGGGCTGCTGGAGCTAGTGGGGCTTACTGGATAGCATTGCCAACAATTCTTCTGTTCCCTCTTCTTGGAGGCATCATTGACTGAAAAGGGTAGAGCACAAGTTAGGAGGATAATTTAGATACTAAAACTATACGCATGATAAGAATCATGAAGAAAGAGAATTTTTGTAAAAAATCCTCATAGCCTCCCCCTCATAAGTGTGGCATGCTTCAGACCTATGAAAAAACTCTACTTGATGCGGATTTTAGACATCCTAAGACACTCTAAACCTGATGCTCTAATACCAAGTTTTTCATGATCCGAGTCTGCACCCTAGACGTGACATGGTACTGAGGATCACAAGTGACCCCAAACAAACCAATGGCATAGCATAATTCTATAAAGACTGAACTACTGAAAAAGATTATTAAGCGGAAGCTGATTAGAGCAATAATCACATACTAAATTATAAAGAGCATCTTAAAAATTATTGATATTTGCTCAAATACTAATACTCAAACTAAATATAACAAATACTGTCTAAAAGACTTCTAAAAGAACTGATGAGTTGCTGGGATAAACTGTTATACCCTGTAAAATCTTGATGGTTAGTAGGCGTATGCGTGGGTTGTATCAAGTAAAGAGAGATGGACGCGTATGGGAAGAGCCTCAGAAGCAGGGTCGAGCGAGGCCAGGCCACAAGGCACCTGCACACTGGCTCCCTGGGCGGCGCGGCGCGCCAAGCATACTGGCGCCTTGGGAGGCGCGACGTGGCATGACTCTAGCACGATGGTCAGTGTGAGGCACCCCCAAGTCCACCGCCCATACTTGTATATATACTCCCTTAGTTCAATTCTATCTCATTTTGCATACACTTCCTCGGCCAGAAACTAAGAGAAACGCAACCTTCTTCGTGTTTTCGTCCGATTATGCTACCAAATGCCGTGCAAATGCAAATTAACTTCAGGTAATAAACCTTAAGCCTACGGGAAGCATTTCTATAGAGTTATTTCTTGAAAATTCGCTCGGCACACCGGAACTCCGCCGAGTAAAAGTTGTCAAAATTACTCCAAATTGAATGCTGAACAGCCACAAACATTAGGTAAGCACTTCTCTCTTCTGAGCTTTTGGGAAATTATAGGTTTTCAACTAAGTTATTCAAAGTTGAATTATAGTTGATATTATTATCGAAAGTTGTCGTTATTTGCCGAATTTATTATTGAATTAGCCCTATTCTCTCAGTATAAGGGCTGTAGTTGGGTAGAACAGTCGGTTACAAGTTGAAACTCGCCAGTTAAATGAAAAGTCAGCACTTGTGGTATGTAAGGCTATCCTTTCCGGCAAGTTACGTTCATCGTAAAATTAATACGACTTATGTATCTATAGTACCTCAGAGTAAACCTATTGCGGTCAGCTGTTATGAATTGAATTGAGATGATAGCGATGATATAGTAACCCTCGACAAAGTCAACCCTAGCCAACTTGATTGTTGTATATGATATTCGGGGTTTGGATGTTGTTGCCTATAGTGTTATGCTCGCAGGAGCAGTGTTATGTCCGGAGGGACTAGAGTGAGGTCATGAGGGCCATATCCAGTTTTCAGAGCTTACTTTCTGACCCATAGTCGAGCCAAGGCTTGGGGCCAAGCTGCAACAGTTACATTATGGCCCATAGTCGAGCCAAGGCTCGGGGTCCAGTCACAATAGCTACTGTATGATCCATAGTCGAGCCAAGGCTCCGGATCTAGTCACAACAGAGACACGATGACCCACATTCGAGGTTGGAGGTCCAGTTACAGGAGCTCAGGCGGCTCAGACACATATACAGCTACAAGAAGCCTATTAGGCTTGGAAACAACTTCAGAGAATGAGTATTCCTGAGTTACAGTATGTTAAAAACCTTTAGTAGCTAGATAGCAAAAGTGTACATTGTTTGTACTTACCGAGGCTTATGGGTGCCCAGGTAGGTTATTCTATGTTGTTTGTACTTTCCAGGCTTATGGGGGCCCGATTAGGTTCTTGTTTGTATTTATATATCNGAGTAGCTAAACCCATAACTAGGGTTGTGGGAACCAAGATGAATTAACACACATAGGTTAAATACTTAGTGATTCTTGAATGGGGTTTAATGCATGTATTTTTTCCCATTCTTTTTTATTGATTCTTGATGGGTGCAAACGTTAGGACTTGCCTTATTCTTACTTACTGAACCAAGGAGATAATGAATGGAAAAAAGGATTAACAACAGAGATTTGAGACTATCAACCCTCATTTAATAGCTTGAATTTGTCCGGGGATAGCTAATTTGATATTAAGGGTAAGGGTCAATTAAAAGTACACCCGTATACGGACCAAGTTGCATGGTGATAATCATCTAGATAGGGGACCAACCATTTAGGTGAACCTAACTTACCGATATTGCATGTCGAAACACCCGAATAGATCACTAGTGTAAAAGCCTTGTGGTTATGAAGTCTTGGGGAATGCAATCCTAGTCAAGTCATTAATTTAATACAAATCGAATTTGATCTAAGCATTCAGTAGTTTCACTTTTTTTTATTATTTTATTTCTTTCCCCCTTAGGAAATAAGTAACTCGATAGTAACAACTATTCGCATTAACTTAAGTTCTTTCCATATTCCTTGGGGGATCGACCTCAACCTCTAGTTGGGTTCTATATTTGACATCGACCACTTTATATATCAATTGTGAGGTGTAATTTTGGCGAAATCATTGGCCCACATAGGATCCCTATTATTGTGTTGTTGTTGGTTAGCTGTGTTCTTTTATAGGTGGCCTTGTCGGCCAGAGGCTGTATTTGCAGTCGAGATATAGCTCGCCGATTTCTTGAATTTAAGTTATAGATGTGCACCAGTAATGCAGCAGGCCAGCCAGGTTAGTCTAGATCCCAGTATGACACTAGGTGCCAGTCATGCCTCCCAAGGTGGGGGTGTGACAAACTTGGTATCAAAGCAAGTCATATCCCAGGGAGTCTTCAATCCGTGTCAAGTAGAGTCTTGTCTATGGATATGTTGTGCACCACATTCTATAGGCAGGAGGCTACAAGACATAATAGTGTGGTTACTCTTCTTTCTCCTCCAGTCGCACTACAGAGTTGTGTTGTATAGGGTGACTCTCTAAGCTTATGTTATTCTATTTATTTACAGAGAAAAATGTCTGACACATGATGGACCGCGACTGGTCGAGATCTAGATGTGGCAGCAGGAGAGGGCACTAGTAGGGGTCCCCAGTCAGAGTTGGCCTGATCTAAGGGCGACAGGGAGATATCGTCTCGATCTCCCCAGCATTCAACACCACACTCAGAGCCCGCTAGGGCAACAGAGAAACCAGTACCACACCAAGCCATTCCTGTGCCATCAAATCAGGAGCTCAGGGGTGCATTCTCTATGTTGGTGCACATGATGGCTGCCCAGCGTCCGCCTCAGCAAGTAGTACCAGCTACCGTTGAGCCTACTGAGGGGCCTGATAGTTCGAGGGTCCGTGAGTTCCTTGTTTTGAGTCCCCCGTAGTTTATAGGGAAAGGTTGTAGGGAGGAACCCCAGAATTTCATAGATCGACTGTAGAGAATCTTCAGGGTTATGCATGCCGCGTCCATAGAATCAGTTGAGTTAGCAGTATTTCGATTGCAAGATGTAGCAGTTTTGTGGTACGAGAGTTGGGAAAGATCCCGAGAAAGAGATGCACATCCACCTAGATGGCTTAGCTTCTCTGAGGCTTTTATAGATCATTATTTTCCCCAAGAGGTTCGGCAAGCTAGAGTAGAGCAGTTTTTGCATCTGGAGCAGGGCAGAATGAGTTTCAAGGAACATGCATTGAGATTTGATTCCTTAGCTAGATATGCGCCCTCATTTGATGATACTATGCTAGCCAGGGTACACTGGTTTATTATGAGACTTGCGCCAGGATATGTGGAGTCTTGCATTACAGGCACACTGTTATAGGATATGGATATCTCACAAATCCAGGCCTTTTCTCAGAATATAGAGAAGCTCAGACAACACCAATACACCATGGAAAGGGCAGGTTAAGAGCAGCATCAGAGGGCTAGACCCGCAGATTTTCAGGCAGACTTTCAGGGTGGTCCCAGGCCTTGTTTAGCAGGTAGGCCACCTAGGTCCCCATTTCAGCAGTAGCAAGATAGCAGATTTGATCGTCGAAGACAGTCAGATCCCAACAAAAGTTCATGAGCGCCAGGCTCACAGTATCAGAGGGGGCTAGATCAGATAGAATTAGCAGTACCCCAATGTAGTACTTGTCATAGGCAGCATCTTGAAAGGTGCAGGTATGGTTACACCACCTGTTATTCTTATGGAAAGGAGGGAAACATAATGAGAGATTGCCCGACTAGATGCCAGGGCGGTTAGGACCAACATAATAGATCCTCAGTTGGTTCATATGCCCAGCACCTTCTGAAGGGCGCAGGTTGTTAGCTCTAGCCGGCAGAGGCCGAGGTAGATCAAGGGAATCTAGTTCAGGCAACGGTCAGGATCGCACATATGCACTATCAGGGCGACAAGAGCCAGAATCGTCACCAGATATTGTGACTGGTACATTAGATGTTTGCTCTCACTCAGTTTATGCTTTGATAGACCCGGGCTCCACTTTATTGTATGTTACCCCGTTAGTGGCCCAAAAGTTTGATATAGTGCCAGAATTGCTTCAGCAACCCTTTTTAGTGTCTACACCCATCGATGACTCTATTATTGCAAAAAGTTGTACAGTAGAGATTCTTGGTCGCCGGACCTTAGCAGATCTAGTAGAATTAGAAATGATCGATTTTGATGTGATTATGGGTATGGATTGGTTGGCACCATGTTACGCCATTGTAGATTGTTGCACTAGAATTGTCTGATTTCACTTTTCAGGGGATTTAGTATGTGAGTTTAGGGGTAATACAGCCACGCCAAATGATATGTTTATATCCTATCTTCGGGTGAAAAAGTTGAGAGCAAAGGGGTGTATCTACCATATTGTTAGGGTTCAGGATATGTGAGCAGGATCCCTAACCCTCCAGTCTACTCCAGTAGTTAACGAGTTCCTAGATCTGTTTCCAGATGAACTTCCTGGATTCACCCAGAGCGTGAAATAGATTTCTCTATAGACTTGCTACCAGATACTCAGCCTATATCCATTCCCTCGTATTAAATGGCCCCTGATGAATTAAAAGAATTGAAAGAACAGTTGAAAGATTTGTTAGATTATGGTTTTATCAGGCCGAGTACTTCACCATGGGGTGCACCAGTCCTGTTTGTAAGAAAGAAGGATGGTTCCCTGCGTGTATGTGTATAGATTACCGGTAGTTGAATAAAGTCACTGTTAAGAATAAATACCCACTTCCCAGGATATGAGTTGTTTGATCACCTGCAAGGGGAGAAATATTTTTCTAAAATTGACTTGTGATTTGGGTACCACCAGGTTCGAGTCCAGGAAAAAGATATCCCCAAGACAGCTTTTAGGACCAGGTATGGTCATTTCGAGTTCCTAGTTATGTCCTTCAGGTTGACAAATGCACCAGCAGTGTTCATGGACATAATGAAAAACATCTTCAGGCCATATTTAGACTTGTTTGTGATAGTGTTCATTGATGATATTCTGGTATATTCCCGCTCAAAAGCGGAACACAGAGATCATTTGCGCAGAGTACTTCAGATCCTCAAAGACTTCCAACTATATGCAAAGTTTTCTAAATGTGAGTTCTTGTTAAAATCTGTAGCTTTCTTGGGCCACATTGTATCAGAAGCTGGTATTCAGGTTGATTTGCAGAAAATTGAGGCAGTAAAGAAAAGGCCTAGGCCTACAACTCAAACAGAAATTTGCAGTTTCCTGGGATTAGCCGGGTATTACAGAAGGTTTGTGGAAGAATTTTCTACCCTGTCATCACCCTAGACTAAATTGACTCAGAAAGCAGCCAAATTTCATTGGACCGAGGCTTGTGAGCAGAGTTTCCAGGAATTGAAAAACAGATTGACATCGGCGCCAGTGTTGGCTTTGCCAGAAGGCTCAGAGGAAAACGTTGTGTATTGTGACACTTCAGGCATTGGTTTGGGGTGTGTTTTGATGCAACATGGGAAGGTAATTGCGCATTCTTTAATGCAATCGAGGAAACATGAAAAAAATTATCCCACCCATGACCTGGAGTTAGCTGCAGTAATTCACGCCTTAAAGATATGGCGGCATTACTTTTATGGGGTGTATGTTGATATTTTTACTGATCATAAAAGCCTCCAGTACATTCTCACGCAGAAGGAGATGAATTTGTGGCAGCACCGTTGGTTAGAATTGTAGAAAGACTATGACGTGAATAACTTATATCACCCAGGGAAGGCCAATATTGTAGCAGATTCCGTCAGCTGACAATCCATGGGCAGTTTGGCACATCTGAGACCAAAACAGCGAGAAATTTCTTGAGAATTGCATCGACTAGCTAGTTTAGCACTCCAGGTAGTTGATACAGAGGATAATGCAACTATAATTTAGAATACAATAGTATCTTCCCTAGTGGTAGAGGTAAAAGAGCGGCAGTATGAAGATCCTAATTTAGCACAACTCAAAGATAAAGTCTAGCAAGGTGAATTATCAGCTTTCGAGGTAACCGAAGACGAGGTTTTGAGGTACAGAGGTCGCCTCTGCGTTCCAGATGTAGCAGTGCTCCGCTAGTAGATTATGGAAGAGTTACACTACTCTCGTTACTCTCTTCATCCAGGTTCAACAAAGATGTACCATGAAATAAAAGAGATATACTGGTGGCCTGGAATAAAGAAAGGCGTAGCCGAATTTGTGGCAAAGTGTCCTAATTGCCAACAGGTAAAGGCTAAACATCAGAAACCTGGTGGTCTAACTCAGGAGATGGATATACATATGTGGAAATGGGAGGCAGTCAATATGGACTTTGTGACGGACTACCCCATACCAGACGCATATTTTACTCCATCTGGTGATTGTTGATAGGTTGACAAAATCAACTCACTTTCTGCCAGTCTGGACAACATTTTCTGCCAAAGATTTAACTGAGTTATACATTAAAGAAATAGTCTAATTGCACGATGTCCTAGCATCTATCATCTCAGATGGAGGGGTACAGTTTACAGCTAGATTTTGGCAATCATTTCAGAATGTTTTGGGGACACAAGTTAATTTGAGTACAACTTTTCATCCCAAGAAAGACGGCCAGACAGAGCGCACCATTCAGACACTCGAGGACATGTTACCAGCATGTGTGCTAGAATTTGGAGGAAGCTGGGATGAACATTTACCCCTCATTGAATTTTAATATAATAACAGTTATCATTCTGCAATTCAGATGGTGCCTTATGATGCATTATATAGGCAGAAATGATTGTCCCCCATCAGATGTTTGAGGTAGGAGAGGCAGAGTTAGTCGGACCAAATATGATTCACCAATCAAAAGAGAAAGTGAAACTTATCAAAGAGCGGTTACTGACAGCCTAGAGTCGCTAGAAGTCCTCTCCAATGTACGACATAGAGAATTGGAATTTAATGTAGATGATTGAGTATTCCTTAAAGTGTCGCCGATAAAGGGCATGATGAGATTTGGCAAGAAAGCAAAGCTTAGCCCGATGGGCCATATTAGATCCTTCGAAGAATAAGCCAAGTGGCATACGAGTTAGAGTTGCCTCAAGAGTTAGAATCTGTTCACCCAGACTTTCATGTTTCCATGTTGCGGAAATATATAGAGGACGCGTCTCAGGTTGTGCCATTTGAGGATATCCAAGTTACTGAAAATTTAGCTTACGAAGAGGTACTAGTTGCAATATTAGATCGACAGATTCGTAAATTGAGGACTAAAGGTATAGCCTCCGTTAAAGTGCTGCGGAGGAAAATAAATAAAGAAGAGATGACCTGGGAAGCTGAGGACGACATGAGATCTAGATATCCTCACTTCTTCCAAGATTGAACAAGAATATGTCGTTGAGGTGAGATCGTTGTTCAGATGTTACTTTATTACTTATGTTGCTAGTACTATTCAGATATCTACTTCTATATTGTGGGGTAGTTGATTGTAGCTCCCTGTGATATGCATATGTTGGAGTTTTCTGCTTTTCAGGTTTGTGGATAATCCATATTACAGAGGAGACTTTACCGAAATTTTTCTTAATGTTAATCATAAAAGTTTACTCTTTTAAGGCATGAATTTTGCATTTGAGGACGAATGTTCCTAAGGGGGGGAAGAATGTTACACCCAGTAGAATGTTATCGGTTAGTAGGCATACACATGGATTGTGATGAGGAATGAAGGATTGACGCGTGTGGGAAGAGCCTCGGAAGTAGGGTCGAGCAAGGCTAGGTCACAAGGGCTAGCGCGGTGCGCCACCTCACTGGCTCCCTGGGCAGCATGGTGCGCCAGCCCTACTGGCGCTGTGGGAGGCGCGACGAGCCCCTTAGTTTATTTTAAATCACTTTTAAGTTATCCCCATGGATAAAACAGAGTAAGCATGCAACTCCCTCAATATTTTCATCCGATTACGCTATCAAACGCCGTCCAAACGTAAATTAACTTCAGGTAATATGTCCTATGCCTATGGGAAGCATTTCTACATAGTTATTTCCCAAATATTCGCTCGGTGTATCGATACCCCATCAAGTAAAAGTTTTCATAATTGTTCCAAATTTATTCCTAAATAGCCACATGCGTTAGGTAAGCGCTTCTCCCTACTGAACTCCCGAGAAATTGCGGGTATTTGCTAAGTTATTCAGAGTTGAATTGCAATTCATATTATTATCGAAAGTTATAGTTTTTTCCAAGTTTTAACGTTGAAATTAGCCCTGTATTTTCAGCATAAGGGCTGTAGTTGGATAGAACCACCAGTCGCTAATTGAGAATCACCAGTAAAACTAAAATCGGCACCGATGTATGTAAGGCTATCCTTTCGGCAAGTTACGATCATCGTAAAGTTAGTACGACTTGTGTGTACTTAGTATTTCAGAGTAATCCTATTGGGGTCAGCTGTTATGAATTGAATTGAGACGATAATGATGATATTGTAATCCTCGTCAGAGTTAACCCTAGCTTGCTCGATTGTTGTATACGATATTCGGGGTTTGAATGTTGTTGCCTATAAAATTATGTTTACAAAAGCAGTATGATGTCTGAATGGACCAGAGTGAGGCCGTGAGGGCCATATCACGTTTCAAATCTAACATTATGGCCCATAGTCGAGCCAAGGCTCGGGGCCCAATTACAGCAGCTACAGTATGATCCATAGTCGAGCCAAGGCTCGGGATCCAGATACAGCAGTCACATTATGACCCATAGTCAGGCCAAGGCCCGAGGTCCAGCTATCAGAGATTACATTGTAGCCCATAGTCGAGCCAAGGCTCGGGGCCCAGTTACAGCAGCTACATTATGATCCATAGAAGAGCCAAGGATCGAGATCCAGAAACAGCCTATCAGGCTTCGATATAGTTACAAAGAATGAATATTCCAGAGTTACAGTATGCTTACAGCCTTTAGTAGCTAGATAGCAGAAGTATACATTGTATGTACTTGTCGGGGCTTATAGGGGCCCATGTAGGTTATTCTGTGCTATTTTTACTTTCTAGGCTTACGGGGGCCCGGTTAGGTTCTTATTTGTATGTATAAACTTGTTAGTTAGGTATTTCAGACGGTAAGGTTACTCATGTTAAATTCTTACCCTCCTTCTTGATTACTTCATTTTTACCAATATTCAGGTAGTTGTTACCTTACTACCTTATATATTTGGTACATATTGTATTGACGCCCATCCTCGGGGAGCTGCATTACTTGCCTGCAAGCGCGGATAGACGCGGATAGATGCGGTTCGAGGAAATCTTAGCTATCAGCTGGAGTTAGCAGTTCATTTAGCTCCTTTACTCCGGAGTTGATAGTTAGAAGAGGTTTTTTCTTTTATTGTACAATTTATGGGTAGGTCGGGGCCTTGTATCGACCATTATTTCACTCTTAGGGGCTTGCAGGCTACGGATTTCCAGTAGTTAGGTTTTGTTGTTGGCCGTGTGGGGCCTTGTTTGGCTGTCAGATAGTAGTCTTGTCTACTATAGTGTAGTTTAGTTGCTTGATTTCATTTTAGTTATAACTAGACAGCATGACGGTCTTGTCATCCTCAATAGCATTCCTGTTATTATGTTGTTGTTGGTTAGCTATCTTCTTTTACAGGTGGCCTTATTTTCTAGAGGATGTATTTACAGTCGAGATATAGCTCGTCGATTTCTTGAATTAAGTTATAGATGTGCACTAGTAGTGCACCAGGCCAGCCTGGTTAGTCCAACTCCTAGTGTGGCACTAAGTTCCAGTCATGCCTCCCAAGGTGGGGCATGATAGAACTGACTAGTGGGAGAGTCTATAACCGACATATAACCACGTGAGCTAGACGTGGAGTCCGATGTATACATCCCATTGGTAGGACCCAATATACCTTGCTAAGGTGTAAAGGCATGAACTAAGTGATCACTGGTCTGGGGTCATGAGGCCAATAAAATATAACCTACGGGGTCAGCGTAGTTCTGGGAACCTAGGTGCGCTGGAACCCCGATCCGCTCGGTGCTAAGTCCTACTCCCTGTAGATAGTCCTAGACTGACTACTAAGATGATAGCTCAAAATTGGGGCCCAAGACTAAGTAAGGAATACCTATTTGGAAGTATCTTGAGAGTCTTATCGGACCGGATTCTATGACTAGTGTTCTAAGACTGGCCAGAGTTTCTTATCTAGAAGCATCGTAACCGTCTAAAGAACAAACTGTAATTTGAAGCTGGGGTCCTAAGGCTGGTCAGAGCGGCTTATCTGAAAGTGTGATGACCTCCTAAAGAACCACTAAAATCTGATACTAAGTCTAATACTGATAACTGGGAAGCATCATGGACACCTAAAGAATTAACTGTAGTCAAACTGATCAGCTGACATTTTCAGGACAACACTGAGTCTAATGTCACGCCCCACCTTGGGAGGCATGATTGGCACCTTTTTCCCTATTAGGATCTAAACTGACCTAATTGGGCTTATGTACTTATGGTGCATGCCTAATCTTTAAATCAAGAAAACAACAGGCTATATCTTGGATGTAAACACAGCCCCCGGCCGATAAGGCCTTATAGCCACATGTTAAAGAAAATAGCTAACTAGAAACAGGTAATAGTAGGAAATCCTATGCGGGCCGATAAGACCATTATGATTTCTAGTTATAACTATAAAGTAAATCTAGCACAAAACTAAGCTATGGCCGACAAGGGCGCTAACTAACAGCTAAACAAGGACCCACACGGCCAACACATAAAATAAAGCATACACGGGCTCCACGCGACCAACAACAACTAACCATAGGAAATCTTAAATGATCTGCAAGCCTCTAGGAGTGATATAATAGTTGAGACAGGGCCCTGATCTATCCATAAATTGTACAAACAAAAAGAGTAAACCTTCTAGCTGTTAGATGCGGAGGAGAGGAGCTAACTGCTCTGCTAACTTTGACTGAAAGCTAAGAAGATCCTTCTCCATGTCTATCAGCATCTGTAGGAAAGTAATGCAGCACCCTAGAAAGGGTATTAGTACAATATGTACCGAATATGTAAGGTTGTAACTGTAAATAACTGAATGAACTGAAATGAAACTAAAAGTAATTGAAATAAAGGGGTAGAAGTACTACCTAAATAGATGAACTTCAAGCTGTCTAATCTACAGTAACTAATGCAAACAAGAACCTTTCCTAGACCCCATAAGTCAAAAAGTACAACCAGCACAGAATTACCCACCCGGGGCCCCCAAAAGCCCTGACGAGTACACTTCAATCTATATACCCCTACAATTTCACACTAAGTCAACTAATAACTATAGCCATCCTACCAGTCCCCTTGGTCTGCAACTGAGCCCGCTCGACCCCTAAACTGTAGCTGTGTCTGAATCTAGTGGACTCCTGATATCTACACCCGGGCACTAGGCTTGGTGGGGGTGTGTTGCCGATACGACATATAATATTCCAGCCATGGAATGGACAATATATGAGGACCTTGGACCCCATCTTCATCCCTCACGGAAGGCATACCATTCCTTGGAGCAACGTCATCTCACCCCTAGCGGGCGTTGACACAACTAGTAACCCTGGAGTTGGCTATGGAAGGAT